>JAJKFI010000011.1:1905237-1934458 GCA_029204185.1 Lerista edwardsae
ACACACACACACACACACACACACACACACACACACACACACACACACACACGAGAACGATCTTTTGTATATAGTCTAGGAATTATGAAGCCAATCCAGCAAGCTCTCTTGACTTGCAACAAAAATCCTTATTATCACAAGATGTACTGCCAGAGCCAAGAGGATAATTCAGACAAATTATAAAAAAAAAAAAAAGCTACTTATAAAAATAACATTTCTTGGGTGTTTTTTTTTCCTGCCTTCCAAGAAACCCTCCATATTTTCTGAGAAGAGAGGAGACCTATTTTATTAAATAGCGTCACTTTTATATGGGACATTTGGTAGTTAATCATGCAGAATCTCTCAGGCAAAGGGCATTATTTCGAATGTAAGATGCTGAGAGTCAATTTCATTTAGGGTGCAATCCTAACCTAGAGTTAGGCTGGCACAGTTAGGCCAGCAAAGTTTGGCCTGCACCAGGGCCACCATAAAACGCGTTTGGACCACTCTCGGAGTCAGGGAGAACGGTGCACGTTTGTGTGCTGGCCTCTCCGAGTGGTCGAAACATACTTTACAGTGGCCCTTGGGCCGGCCAAACTTGGCTGGCCTAACTGTGCCGGCCTAACTCCAGGTTAGGATTGCGCTCTCAGGCTCTCAATACAAACATGCTGAAACTGTGACACGAAACATTAGATGGGTACTCACAAAAGGGGAAAATGTGTGTCACACTGAAACACAGATGCTTTGGGAGTGGCATTCAAAGCACTATCCCAGAATGCTTTCTTCCAAAGATGCTGGTTTGGTGCATATGTTTCGGTTGCCCATGCGGAGGCCCGATGAAATCATTTCCACGTGGCAAAGGATTCCGATTGCAGTGGCGCCACTGGGCAGACGTTCTCCACGTCACCATCAGAGCTGAAACAAGGAGGCGCTACACGGGCACAGCACCAGTCCCGTTGCCTTAGCACTGACGCGGGGGTGCCAATCGGCGCTCCCAAGTCGGTGCTAAGTGCGCAGCTTCGACGCAACCCTGTTGTCGACGCTGCGCAGGGGATAGGATTGCACTGCCCGTTAAGCAAGAATATTTCTTGGTTAAGCAAGAAACACCCATGCTTCAGTTGCTTCTAATGGAAAACAAAGGGGTTTTCTTTTACGGAGGGGAGAGAGGGGGAACCCAGATCTGTGGATAGGTGAAACCGTGGATACGGAATCTGCTGATACCAGAGGGAAGGATGTCTGTATTCTGAATGTGATGTCTATTCATGGCCTGTCCGTTCCTTTAACGATCCCCCGAAGTCTCCACACCCAAAGCAAAGTCTGAGAAACTTCCACTATAAACTGTCTCAGCTCCAAAAGTCACAATTAAATATGAAATGTCATGTTGGGACCGCCACATTAAGCCAATTTTTTTCCAGACATTGATTTATCTCAACATATCCTGGGAGGCCACAAGATCACAAGGAGGACAAGGGGAAGAACTGCTTTTCCAAAAGACAAAAAAGAGACTCTGGTGGGAACCAACCGACCAACTCCCGGGTCTTAACAAGCATTGCATGAGTTTGCTGTTGAAAGGGAGATTAAAAAGAAACGTCACCAAATAAAACAAGACCCAGACATACTGGATTTCAAAGATAGCCCAGCTTTATCTCTTAATTATTAAAACTGCATGCAGTCAAATTCTCGACCCATTATGATAACAGAAGTCGGATCCAGCTTTGGGGAGGGGGAACTTGTTTAGCTCAGAGTAGCCTGAGCTACAAACTCATTTTAAAAACTTGGAAGCCATTCCAAAGCTAATTCTACAGTTCTCAGATGAACAAGATAAACTCTCACATTTTGCATAACAACAACAGAAAATTACATGTGCAGATCTTGCTCGATCGACAGTCCTCGTGCCAAAACAACCTGGAAAGGGGTCATTTTTAAAATTAAAAAAAGTCTCGCAGCAAACAAGGCAGGCATAATGATTTGCTCTTATCGGAGGGGGAAAAAAATTCTGCTAATAATAAACAAAAGATTTTGGCAGCCAAACCACCAGCCTTTTGTGAGTTGAGAAAGAAAGAGGGTTAGAGGAGGAGGGGACCCTCTCTTGGGGTCAAAACAATTGCTGGTTCTGTACAAAGGGACTTTTTTTGCCAAATTTCAAGAACAAAGGATTTGAGAGAACAAAAGTTCCATCTCTTCTGTGTCATCTCTAATTTCCATCATTTTAAAAAAAGAAATCTTTAAAACACACACACTGAAATGGAAGACAAACACTATTTGACAATGCAAGACCCCAAATGTCCTAGCCTGTGGATGTGCAAGTTTAAACACGGAAAACAAACGGCCACAAGGTGTGTTCCAGCTCTTGCGTCCCTCCCATTCAAAATGAGTGTTTAATGTAAGATAACCATCTTTTGCTCTGATCCGCCAACATAAACCCCAGCGTACGAGAACCGAAAGGTATCCTGTAGGAGTGGACAAAACGACTGTGCTAGAGCACAGTTAGGCCAGCAAAGTCTGGTTAGCACAAGGGTCACCGTAAAGTGCGTTTTGACCACTCTTGGAGTCAGGGAGCGCACGTCTGTGTACTGGCCTTTCTGACTCCTACAGTGATCCAAACATGCTTTACAGTGGTCCTTGTGCCTGGCCTAACGGGGCCGGCCTAACTCCAGGTTAGGATTGTGCTCCTTGTCATGTCTTCCGTTTCTGTTAGCTGCAAATCTGAAAATGCCACTTCATAAATAATCGGGGTGTACCCCGACACAGTTTTCCATATATAGGAAGAAATGAGGCTCATGTACACGGTATGTGAGGGTTTTGATGGTGGTGCAGGATCTTCTGGGGATCCCTGTCATGGGAACACACATTTGTAAAGTAACTCCTCATGGCACTGGTAGGCTGACATGCTCTCCCTCAAACAGCACGGCCTCCATGGTGTCCATGAAACACGTGACCCCCCGGGCCCTGTCAGGTACACCTCTGAGCGGATGCCAAATCATGGCTGGAGGGCTTCGCAGGGTGTGATGAAAGCATCTAGGGAGGCTGGGAAGACACGTGCAAGCTCTGGAGGGTTGAGCACAGCTCCCAGGAGAGTAATTGCAGAATTTGGCACCCATGGTATCCATGGGTAGTTCTGGAATGGATTCCACATGGATACAATGACCCTCTACATTTGGTTCACAGGTGTTCTCACCTAGGCACTGAAAAGGTGGCCTTAATGAAGAGAACTCAAAGCTTGAGATGCTGTATTAAGAAAAAGGGAACAGGCTTTGACACATTAAAAAAAACACTGGCAAATATATATAAAGCCGAGACAGAAGAATTATCTGGCAAAAGCTCTGCACAAAGATCTGTCTTAATCTTCAGGAGGAGGAGCAGGCCAAATGTACAGACCAACAGCCACGATTATTATAGCCAGATTGGCTGAGCCCTTTGAAAACCACACAGCTTTTGGAATAAACCCATCCCTATAATCCAATATTCATCAGAGAAGTTGTCTTTATTAATGCACTTAAAGTGCCTAAAGAAGCTATTAACTCCTTTACAGACAGAAGGAAATTGTCTTGATTCTCTTAAGCTTTAAATAATACAGGTCTCGCTACGCAAGAGGAAGGGAGAGAGAAGAAGCTCTCCAAGTTAAAAGAGGAGAACACATGACAAAAATTTAAACCCAGAAAAAGTCTAATGACAATGCGTGGCGAACAAAGATGGCAGCCGTTTTCTGTGTTGCTCCTTTGAACCCTGGCCTCAAGGCCTCCAAGAGGAATTTTATGAGGGGGTACAATGTTTGTTGGGGGGGGGGGAAGCAGAGCAGGGAGAGGGTGGTGAATGGGGCAGGGAGGGGGCAAAACAGGGCGGGGGAAGGTGGCAACAGCTGGAAAATCCTCCGAGCCCAGGTCTACCTGCCCACACAGCACTGACAGCTAGATACAGTAATACTGAAAACCAAACACTCCTCCATCTCTTCAAAACCTTTTTAAATCTAGAAAATCATTTGCCAGAAATTAGTATCATTGTATTTTGGCTCAAACTAGGCTGGAAAGTGTCCTGCGTGTACCAAAACCTATTTCTGCAGCAGTTGTAGTCCCACAGTTGTCTCCCTGAACTCCTTATACTGGGGTGTGAGCCATAAGGCCTGCGGGCCAAATGCAGCCACCACAAGCCATTTCTCTGACCCCCATTATAATTGGGCTCTCCCAGCATAATTGGGCTCTCTCATCTCTTGAAATTATGAACAAGATGTGCTCATTTTCAGTGAATGAGTTTCTATGTGAGAACACTAATTATTTTTGGCCATCTTCTGTCTAGTGACATCATCTGTCACGTCCTGCCTAATGATGTCACTTCCGGCCCCCAGCAGGCACCATGAATGCTATTCAGCCCACTATAGGAAACAAGTTTGACACCCTGTCCTATACACCCCTTCATGGTTAGCGGACCCACAAGCCAAAGAGCTACCACAGCAAACCTTGTGGGCAGTGACAGTGCAGTCCTAAACTGGAGTTGGGCCAGCCTAAACTAAGCCAGCAATGTTTGGCCAGCACAAGGGCCACCATAAAGCATGTTTGGACCGCTCTCGGAATCAGGGAGGATGGCTCAAGTCTGTGTGCTGGCCTCTCTGACTGTGAGAGTGGTCCAAACGTACTTTACGGTGTCCCTTGTGCTGGCCAGACTTTGCTGGCTTAGTTTATGCTGGCCTAACTCAGTTTAGGATCGTGCCGAGTCCGGGTGAAAATGGAAAATGTAAGATCCCAAGAAATTTCCGGAGGCCCTCCTTTGGCTCTTGGGTCCCCTTGTTGACTCTGGACCTGGGTACAAATTACCCCTACACCCCCCTCTCATGGGCCCTGCCTGGTCCATAATATTTGAAATGTAGAGTCCTTTCTAAGCAGAAAATACATGTTGTGACAACCACCCAAGAGCTTTGCCGTATCCATCCCTGGTTTTCAATAACTGCTTCTCTCTTGGGTTCACCCACCAGGGTGACATTTTGCTTGCTTTGGAGAAGGCAGGAGTAGGAGGAAGAGTCTCATTAACCTGGCAACCTCGTCCTCACTCTTGAGCTCAGGACAATGCACCGGGGCCCAGCCCCATGCAGGAGGCATTAAGTTTGCCCTCATTATAAGACTCTTCCATCACAAAGCCGGGTTAGACAAAAGCCTGCCATTCCAAACGCCCCCCCCACCTCCTCCCGCACACACTTGAAAATCCTTTTGTAAACATTTTGACATGCATTTCACTTAAGGCACAATCACCAGCGCCACTCCCAAGGATAACCTTGCGGAAAGGTCATTGGGCCAAAAAGGACAGCGTGGAAGGGTTATCCACTCCACCGAAAACTCACTCCAGCTCAAGAGCTGGCTCGTATGTGCAGAGGAAGCTGTTCGAAACAGGTCTACATTGCATCTTGGCGACCATCACGTACAAGAAAAGCTTCTAAAGAACGTTTCAAAATCTACCTGCAGACCTTCATCTCCAAATCTACAACATTTAGGGCACAATCCTAATCCGAAGTTAAGATGGCACAGTTAGGCCAGTAAAGTTTGGCCGACACAAGTGACACCGTAAAGCATGTTTGGACCACTCTCGGAGTCAGAGAGGCCAGCACACAGATGCGCCATCCTCCCTGATTCCGAGAATGTCCAAACACACTTTGTGGTGGCCCTGGTGCCAGCCAAACTTTGCTTGCCTACCTGTGACAGCCTAACTCCAGTTTAGGATTACTCCCATAATCCGGCAAAACGTGACCCGATGCCACTGTTTGCACATTAACAAAGGTTTTCCACATCTGCAAAGTTTGGCTGGCACAAAGGCCACCGTAAAGTGCGTTTAGACCACTCTCTGCATCAGGGACGATGGTGCACGTCTGTGTGCTGGCCTCTCTGACTCCACGAGTGGTCCAAACATGCTTTACGGTGTGGCTTGTGCTGGCCAAATTTTGCTGGCCTAACTGTGCCGGCCTAACTCCAGATTAGGATTGCACCCTGATTTGCATTGAGGTCTAATCTAATCACTATGAGATGACACTTCAGAAAAGAAAAAGAAAAAAAGACTGCAGGTAGGTGCTTTTATGGAATATAGCTTTCTCCCACATTCCTAAATAGAAAGGCAAAGTTTTAAAATGGCCGGAATTCATTAGAATGTAAAATAAGGTAGCAAGAAGCAGAGGAGGAAAGATCTCTGAAGAGAAAAGGCCTCTCTTTCCCCCCCCGCCCCTCATGAACATTCTCAATTCACTCTGAAACTCCTTCACAAATTCTCTTTAAGCTCTCGACAACAAAAAAAATGCACCACTTCGCTGACATTACAGAAGAAGAAAAAACCCTCTACAAAGGAACAACTTCTTGAAAAGGGGAGGGGGGAGATACAAGGAGAGGAAGTGAGCACTAATGATGGAATATTTCCTGCTACTTAATCATAGCTCTATGGAGCATGACAGCAGAATGCCCACTTGGTCTCAACGCATGGACTTCATTTCCACAGGTTTATGGCTTGCGTCGTTGACTTGCCCGAGTGCCACAGCCATGTTCAAAGTTCTTTAAATAGTTTCTTATAATGAAGAGACACTATGGAAGTGAAATGCAAAACTCCATCTCCGGGGGCTTTCCACAGTGGAGTTTGTGCAGGCAGCAAATTTGCAGGCCACTTATTCTTCCCGGCTCCTCCTCCTCCCTGAATTCAAAAAAGAAGATCCAGGTTCACATCCCTGCTCAGCCAGGAAGCTTCCTGGGTGACCTTGGGCCAGTCACTCTCTCTCAGCCTCACCTACCTCACAATGTTATTGTGAGGACAAAGGGAGGGAAGGAACAGTATATAGGTGGGCCTGCATTAGCCACGGACACCAACTCCCTAACCCACTGGACCCACTAGAGCTGATGGGAGCTGTGTTTGGTCCAAAGGGTGGCCATCCCATTAACTAGATAGGCCAGCGAGTGAATCCAGGGGGCGGGGTTAGCTGTGACGTAAATATACCCACAACAATGCTGATTCCAATGATTTCCAATGGGTTTTCGCATGATGTTTCGGGCTGAATCGTTTACTCCTGAAGCAAAAACTTACCAAAATAACAACGTGTGATCGTGGAGAAACATCAGTGGTAACCATATTATGAGTTAATATGCAATTCCAAGGTTTAATTCCGCAGAATTATATTACTGAACATACCAGCGGCTGTGAAGGGGACTGAGGGAAGGAAGGGGGCGTGGCCCAATCACAAGGCGCTCGCTGATTGGACGCTGGGAGGAGGGAGGAGGGATGGGAAAGGGGAAAAAAGGGGCGGGGTTATACCCGGAAGCTTCAAGTTTGTGACGTCATGCCCTCTCTATGTATAATAACTCTATGGTTTGGTCCGAAGGTTTTCTGAGGCCTGCAGTTGCCACATACGACCGCCCACAGCCTCTGCGGGCCCCAGAAAAGCATCTGCCCCCAAACGTGCTCCAGTTGGGTCCAGAGGTTGGGGGATGGCCCAAATCCACGGGTTTGAATACCCGCGGATTTCAATATCCGCGGGGATTCTGGGAAGGGAATTCCCACGGATATCAAGGGCCTACTGTACACCACCATGAGCTCCTTGAAGGAACGGGGGTATACAATAGTGAAAAATAAATAACCAGCAGGTAAGCAGCTCAGGACTACAACCTTATTTTAATTTTAATTTTGTGATTCAACAGCAGGTCCAGCAACAAGGAGTGGGATGGGGGCTGAGCTACTTATTTGGGGCGGAGCTTATCCCTCTCACATATCCCTAGCGCCTGACCCCCTTCTTCCTCCCTTTCCTTGTGCATGTTTTTATTTAGGGGTCAAATAAACACCAGGTTTGGTCCTGAATTCCTCCTCCTATATTGTACAGCACCTTGGTACACGGCAGGAGAAATCCTGTTTTTCTTATTGAGGGAGGGGTTGTCATTTGCCCCTCCAATTGTGCAATCTCATTCTTCTCAAGCACAGACAGAGAGAAAGGAAGGAAACTTTTGGAGATTAAATTTCGACGAAAGAAAACAAATTAAAACATTAGCACGACTGAAGTTGGAATACCCCAATTTCCTTCTGTGATGGCCGGAAAGGAACCCCCTGCCTAACCTTCTGAGCTTCAGACAAGAGCTCTAGGATGGAGCAACTGAAAGAATCTTCTGTCTTTCACTTCCCCAACCCTCACCCCACCTCGTTTGTTTTCTTTATAAATTGCTCTTCCTTTTGATGCCTATTCTGAAACGCGCTTAAAAAAAATTCCATTTTCCCCCCCAAATTGCAGATCAAAACTGCCCCTCTGTTTGTGTTTACAAGCTCAAGAGAAAGCCTCCATTTGAAGGCAGATCAGGGAGGCCTTGAAGAAAAACATCACATACCCGAAAATCACACACAGTTCAACACATCACGAGCCGAGCAAAAAAAAAACGGTGGACTCAAGTCTGGGAGGCTCGGAGCCAGCTTGGAAAGCGCTTTGAAGTTAGAAAAACATCCTCTGGTCAGGGCGCATTTGCGAAGCGGTGGGACAGGGGCTTTAAACAACATTTGCTCCGAGATCACCTGTGGCGGGGCAGTGGATTGGCGCCTGGGTAACTTCCAACAACATAACCCCCTTATGCTTCCCCCCAAAATGTCCGTCCCTCCAAAATATATCACGTAGCAGTAACGCAGCAAACAGTCCCTTACCTAGGACAAATTCCATCTTGTAGCGCCCTATAAAAACATCCATTCAGAAGTCTGCAAGGAGCCATATGGAGTTTGGACAAACACCGTGGAACCAGAGAGTCTCTACAGAGGAGGAAAAAAAATACCCAGTCTAGGTGAGAGAAGTCAGCACACTACTGCTGGGGCAGAAAAAGGCTTTAGATTACAGAGCCGAATCCCCCCTAATAAATTGTCCTCGTCTGGCATGATTCTAATGCGCCGCAGAAAAGAGGAGCTAGACCACACCTCCTGCCCA
Organism: Lerista edwardsae; assembly: GCA_029204185.1. Taxonomy (NCBI): domain Eukaryota; kingdom Metazoa; phylum Chordata; class Lepidosauria; order Squamata; family Scincidae; genus Lerista; species Lerista edwardsae. The sequence continues at coordinate 1,914,128 of JAJKFI010000011.1, forward strand.
AATACAGTCGTGCCTCATTATGGTCATTATCCACGGATTCGATATCCACTGATTTGAGTCACCACTGATACCACGGTCCACCTTTAATTGCCCTTGGAACAAGGGAAAGAGGGTCAAAATCCCATTTCCTCCCTTCCTATATTCCATCATTCACCCCATCTAATGGCTGAACACAGTACAGCTGTGTTATTCAAACTGGTGCACGTCACTCCTTGGTTTTTTAGCCTCTACAGTTCCAAGCTCATTGACGAGAATCCAAAAGCCCGCAAAGAATCAGTTGAGTTCAATTGGCCAAGACAGCATCTGTGGCCAAACTGTGCACTGGATGTGCAAAGACCAAGCCCTGGCAAGGATTGTGAACCACAGTGGTGGTTCAACCACCTGTCCTCACTGAGATTTTCGGACAACTTGGGAAGAGCTTTCAGCCAGTTCAAAGGATGAACAGCAATAAAAATTGACCCTGTGCTTGGCTTTAGTGCCAGACTTTCACGAGTATCAGATTTCCAAGAGATGAAAGAAACAAACCGAAACCAAGGAAGCCAAGTGGACATATTAAAAGACTCCAAGGAGTTCTTCAAAAATAAAACAAGGACCAAATTGGATTCGACTAGACTCAACTCCTTCCAATCCTCAACTGGGTCAACACATCCCACCGACTTGAAATGCAACATTTCAACTGGACAGATGCAGTCAGATGCCACCAGAGTTGTTTCTTGACAATTTGTGTCGCCATCATTCCTTTCTGGCAATAGCCAAAACCCAACTTTGCATCCAGCAGGGGAAGCAAATCACACAGAAGAATCTTTTTGGCGTGGCTGCATAGTATGCCGGAGAAAAGGATAGGATTGGGCGCTTAGTCATGTTTCACTTCCTGGGACCTTCCACAGATACAAAATCGCAGATAATGAAATCCGCGGTTGGACCTCTGGACATGATCAGCCTTCCAGAGGTGTTCTGAGTCGTGCGGAAGTCTACCAACACGGGCTTGCGATCTGCGTTGAGTCAAATCCGCCGATTGGAAACTCACAGACGGCAAAGACCCATCTGTAATCCAGTAATAAGAATACCAATGACCCCAGGTCAAACCACTTACCTCCCTTTAGCGTCACAATGGCTCTAAATAAGAAAGAATTCCTCCATGGGGTCTTGTAAGCAACCAGTATTATCCAGTAGGCTGTAGCCTAGGGCCCTGCAGGATCTAGGGCCCATCAAGAGGGCATGTCTAAGACATAGGTCTCCAGATCCGGCCCCTGAGGACTCCCCACCTGGCCCACCAACCCTCCAGGCAGCAGGAGACTACAACAAGCCCAATCTTGAAAGGCTTGGGAGCTTCCATGCCAGCCTGGGTCCAACTGTGAGGAAAAGCCCACCTGCAGCTGGACTGCTTAAGGTTGGGGGGTGGACTACAAAAATGAGCGCATGTGTGTGTGTTGTAACAAGGCAATAGATGGAGAAATTAGATGGAGATGCCCGGGTCGGGCAGGAAAGTGGCGGAATGCGGCGTGACGCAACGGGCGGACTGCCGCTCAAAGGTAAGTCCCGCCCAGCGTACCGGCTGAATAACGCCGCTGAAAAGGGGGGAGAAGAACCTGGCCTACCTGCCCGTCCATCAGGGGCTTCCACTCAGTGTGACAAGAGGGGTCCCAAATACCTGAAAGCCTAGGAGCCCAGCAATGGGGGGACATGGCCTTGAATAGGTCCCTTGTAAAAAAACAAATAACCCCAAAATAGTTTTAACTAAGATAGCCTGTTCTCATTCACCCGCAAAATAAAATTAAACCTTTCACTTGACCATATGGAATGCCATACATTTTTTTCCCCCTTTTCCATGGGAAAAGTATTGACGTGTTATTTACTTGGCTGTTAAATGCTTGTTTGGAAAAGCCCTTTTGCTCCCCACCTGGTCTCACGTTCAAGCCACAGTCTGCAGCGAAACAGTGCCTAAGCTTCAGATAATTTTTTTTTCCTCCAAGCAGAAACGTACGATCCGCTTTTCAATCAGAGGGTCTTGCAGCGGACCATAAAGAACTAGGCAGGTTCCCAGTACAAACTTACCAGGGTTACATCAAAGGCTTTGCTGGAGGATAAGACGATTGATTTCTTCAGTGCCTCTTAGAGTTTCGTCCAGGATATTTTGGGTTATTGCATTAGGTCTTACTCAGCTAGAAATTATAGCTATTCCAGTTACTGGTTTGAGATGTTCTTTGCTTTGAGAGAAGAGGGTGCCTCTGTGTTGTTGACTTATAAGTCAGCCACGCAGATTGCAACTCACCCCGCCCCCAAACCAAACGAAGAATGAGAAGCAGGAAGAAGTAGATTCCTTCCGATTTCTGGTTGAGCTGCCTCAGGGCAGAAGGAATAGTTAATCTGTGGAACTCTTTGCCACAGGAGGAGGTGATGGCATCTGGTCTGGATGCCTTTAAGAGGGGATTGGACAGATTTCTGGAGGAAAGGTCCATCGTGGGCTATAGGCAATGATGGATTGTGCAACCTCCTTACAAAGGTGGTGGGCTACTGGTACCGGGTGCAAGGGAGTGGTAACAGGATGCAAGCATCTTGTTGTCTCATGCCTCCCTGGGGCACCTGGTGGGCCACTGTGAGATACAGGAAGCTGGACTAGATGGGCCTTTGGCCTGATCCAGCAGGGCTCTTCTTATGTTCTTATGAATGCCTCTCCCAAAAATGGTACCCACCATGTTCCAAGAACATGGCTTCCTTTAGCACAGATTTGTTACAGTGCTCTTCCTTCTGGGTGTGACTGACAACCATTGCAGGCAATACAAGCAGTGCATTCTGGGTCGCGTGAGGCCAATCCTGGGCGGCCTCATCGGAAACAATGGCTCCACTAGGTCTGTTTCATGTGGTGCTCAACTTTCAGGGAACGTATCCCCTGCATTCGCAGAGACAAGAAGGTGCTTATAGAAAAAATAATATTTTCAAAAGGTGGTGTTTTATTCTGATTAATTGCCCTTCGAGGCAATTGAAAAGGTTTTCCGATTGCAATGTTTACTCCACTAGCAAGCTACACTGATCTCAGTGGAACTGACTAATGAGCAAACACGCACACATTGTGCTGAAAATTTTTTAATCTAATGCAGCGGCTCCCAAACAGTGGGTCAGGATCCACCAGTCGGTCAGGAGCCACTTTCAGGTGGGTCATGTAGCACCTAGAATAGCCATATTGAAAATATGGGAAGCTGGGATGCTGGAAAGGGGGAGGGGCTATGTGGTTGTTTTGCTTGTGTTAAGGTTGTAAATAGGCTTTTCTCCCCTTTTCTCATTCACTCTGCTATTGGGAAACAGCTGAGAAACAACCCAACTTATTGCTGCATTCTCAGGAAAGTGGCAGGCTCTGGCGTTACAATGGCGGCACTTCCAGCCATGACATCACTTCCTGTGGGTCCCGGACAGATCGCCATTCTAAAAAGTGGGTCCTGGTGCTCAAACGTTTGAGAACAACTGATCTAATGCATTGATGGATTAAGTCGTGCAGTTTTGGCCTTCACATGTTCCACTTGGCACATATGCGCACTTTGGCTGCCTCTCCAAGTGGCCTTCACATACGATATGGTACAGCCATCCTCCTCCTTGCTTCTGAAACAGAGAACATCAATGCGGCTGCTCTGCTCCCTGGTGCACTGAATCCTTCCAGCGTCCTTCAGACTGCCACGTCTCCTGTGTCATCGAACAAGCCGCATCCTCAGCTGGCCCTGAAGAATTTGAGCCTGCAAGTTACTTCCAAGGGCACAGCGACACGCCCTCCTTCCTCCCCCAGACCACCACCAAAAAAACTGCCTCCATATCTTACATCATCCACATCACACAGCAGATCAAAGGACCCAAATCTGCTCCCAAATCCCACTCTCCTGCAAGACGGCACTTTGTACTGTCACTTCCCTACTGAGCACATCCCCCTTATTTCATGCCTCACAGTGTGTGCAGTTGTACCCCAAGATCAAACATGCATGCATGATTTCCTTCCACAGATCTTGAAATCAGAGTTAGACTTTAACGGGAACCTCAATATGCCTAATCCTCTAAAGCTGGCACAGTAAAGCCCAGAAATACATTAAACTCTGCCATAATCACAAAAGCAAAATGAAGTCTCTCTCTCTCCCCACCCCCTTCTCTCTCCAGGATGCACAGAAACTGCTCTGACCACACGGCAAGCCATCAGGGATCTAACATAGTTACACATGTCAGTCGCACTGGCACAGACCAAAGGCCAGTGGCTTGTGACAAAGCGCCAGCGATGCTCAGACTTCCTTATTTACAGGGGGAATTCACTTGGGCGTGCATGCACAGAGCAAGTGGCCCAGCCAATGTTCCCTCTTGCAGTTAAAGCCAATTGCAATCCCAAAACTGGTCTCACTCCACTTAGGATGCAATTCTAACCTGGAGTTAAGCCGGCACAGCTAGGCCAGCAAAGTTTGGCCAATACAAGGGCCACCAGAAAGAGCGTTTGGACTACTCTCGGAGTCAGGGAGGATAGCATAAGTCTGTGTGCTGGCCTCTCTGACTCCAAGAGTGGTCCAAACATGCTTTACAGTGTCCCTTGTGCTGGCCAAACTTCGCAGGCCTAACTCCAGGTTAGGATTGCAATCTTAATGATGTTCTGATTTAGTAAAAGCAACAACAACAGAAGTGACACAAACCCAGCGTAGTGACTCTTTTCCATTAAGCACAACTTTGATGGCCCACTCTGTATATGCAGTAGAATGAGACTGCACCACGTTGAGGTGGTAGAACAAATGGCAGGTATCAGAACAGGGGCAGAATCCTTCAGAGACCGGTATGAGAGACCAAGTTCCTCTGCAATAATACTAAAACATTCCAACTGTTACATAATGATGCCATAAAAGACCAGGTGGAACGTTAACCAAAGGAGGAACAGAGGAACCAAAATGGCGTTGGTCCCAGTCAGGCCAATGGCGTGGGCCTCTCTGCCTCACTTCTCCTTCTGATGTAGCCAAGCAGAACAGTCTCTGAAGAAGATATTTCTAGAAGAGCCAAATGGCGGTCCCATACCAAGCCACAGGTGCGCACAGTGCATGGATCAAATGTAGCCAGGTAAAATGGCCTCGGATGAGACAATTCTGGGAGAGGAATAGACAAATGGCATTTGGGCCTATCCAGATCATTGAAAAAGAGCATTGCTTTCTCACCTCTCCCTATGAGGCAGCCATAACACATTGCTGTATGTTTATAATTTCAAACATACTGTTTTACATACATTCTAATCTACTTCGGGACCTCGAGTAAAGGGAGGGAGGCAAGCAGAAACTAATAAAATGCAATTAATTTACATATTTGTGGCAGATGTTTTTAATGAATTTAAAGCGTTCCCTCAGAGGAGGGCGGGGGGGGGAACAGACACGTTGCACTTCTTTCATGATGGCGCATTCATTAGTCATGCACCTTTGACTCCCCACACTGTGTGGCATTTCAATTCATGACAGAATTCCTGGCATGCTCGGAAGCGTGACAAGATCCCGCTCACGAGTCAAGCCAGCCAGCCAGCTTGAGTTGACCCAGAGACCCGCAAACGCCAACATCACATGTCTAAAATCCACAATGTCTTCTCAAAATTCTGACATGAGGTTTGGGGGATTTATAAGATCTGAAAACACAAGCAAGATTTGGGGCTCTTTTTCCTTTTATCCTTTAAGCCAGGGGTCTCCAGACTTTTCAGTACAAGGACCACATCGTAAATTTTACAGATTTTCACGGGCCGAAACAAATCTGTTTTATCAATGAATGAAATTTAAATGAATGGGTACGTTTGATTTGGATTTTTTTTTTTAAATCAGCATAATAGGATTCAGAAGAAAAATGTGACATTTACAAAGAAACAATGCCTTGCTTAAACTGAGAAATGGCATACAATGAGTAAAAATGTCAAACATTAGCAAATGCTACGACCAAAAAACAAGTTGCTGTAAGCCGGATAAAATCTTGCAGGAGGCCAGATGTGGCCCCCGGGCTATAGTTTGGAGACTCCTGCTTTAAGCTTTTAAACACAATATTTTATTTTTTGACTTGCAGTCATGAGGTCTGGAAGCTTATTTCTGTTTTAGAACGATGCATCACGGTGCATCACAACTTTTGCATCTACCACACAATTCCTCCTATTCACAGCTTCTTTCCTCTGGTTTATACAGAATGAACTTACAGTGGGGACACCAGGGGTATCAAAGAAGTCACAAAAAACCTCTGCAAGTGAAAATAGTACAGTAAAGGAAAGCAGTAAATGATTTCAACAAAGGAGTTCGGTTAATAGCTTAATTACGAGATAACACTGTGCGATTCTTTGGGGGCTACATGTATGGATCCAGGAGCTTCTCCAAGGCTATGTGGCAACTTAGAACTTCCCAGCAGTTCTACATTCCTATAGCATCAGCAGTACAATGGATGCTATATTTATGGGTAATAGACGCAGTGAGCAGGCTTATTATAATGGCTTTCCAAATTAGATCTGTTGCACCAAAAGTCTGTTTACACACTTGTCTGATTAAGGCGTTATTACACATGGGAAAGGAGCAGAGGGCAGTACTCCACCCTCCCCACCCAACCACTGTGCATATTGGCTAACTTGCAACACCCGCATGATGCGCACAGGTGCACAAAAGCCGGCCTGCAAATCAAAAGAGGAGCCTGGATAAATTAGGGCCACGTTGCAACAACGTATGTTACCCAATGCTCAGCTACCACACATGCCGGAAACCCGTCAAAACAGCACAGCCCCAAGACTTCTGGCTCCATCATTTCAACACTTAGGCAGGTGATTGCATAATCAGCGCTTCAGTATGCATTTGCCAGGTACAAGCAGAATTCTCCCAGGGTGGCAGGGAAGGCCAAGGCAAGAATGAGGACGTTACCGTTCTATGGTCTGTGTGCAGTGAGACACCAAGGCTACTGTTAGGAGCACCTCTTCGGGCCGAGAAGAAGGCTCAGATTCTAAGCTGGTTTGGACACAATCCTAACCTGGAGTTAGGCTGGGACAGTTAGGCCAGCAAAGATTGGCCGGCTCAAGGGACAGCTTAAAGTATGTTTGGCCACTCTCAGAGTCAGAGAAGCCAGCAGACAGACGAGCATCATCCTCCCTGACTCCGAGAGTGGTCCAAACACACTTTATGGTGGCCCTTGTGCTGGCCAAACTTTGCTGGCCTAACTGTGCCGGCCTAACTCCAGGTTAGGATTGTGCTCCCAATGTTGGACCAAACCAGCTCAGGATCTTAGGATGTCCCCTTCTCCCTCCTGAGGCTACCTTCCTGCCTCGGCATGAAGCAGTAGCCGTTTGGCTCCTGTTTCGCCTGTGGTGGCCAGGCAGTTCATGATTGGGGTGTCACACAGGCATAAATGGCAAAGTGGGCTAGTAAGTTGTGACAACATTTGTTTGTTTTTGTAGGGTGTGTTCTTATTATAGTCATCCAAATGGCAGATATATTCAAGTAAGAGGTTGTATTTTGCTTCAATAGGCAACATTTCAAAACAGCATTTGCTGTTTACTCTTCAACCAGATTTTGAAGCAGGCATGCAGGAAACACAACCCATGGCCTTTCAAGAATTCCTATAAAGGCCAGCAGCTGACATGCAGGAAGTGTGCCGAGGTGAACATTCTGTTTTGTTTTAAAAGATCATCACTGAATGATATTTTTCTTCTTGTGAGGAAAGCGTCGGCCCTTCCAAAGTTTCAATACTCCAGCGGCGTCTCCTTTTTCTCCCTCCTCTGTTTCGAAACCAGTTCAAAGAGAACCATAAAAAGTCATCTTCTAACATCTTCTGGAATAGAAGGAGCCAAGGCTATAAAAATACCACTTCTTTAGTCCCTCCTGGGTCTTATTACAGAATCACACAAAAGCTTGTAAAAGAGCCTTCCTTTAACGAAGTCTGGTATAAAGGACATTTCCATATGTCCGCAAGAGCAGGCAATAAGATTTTCTCATTCTCAGCACTTATTCCTTGGCAAACTCAGACTTGGGTTGAGGTCTGAAGACACTGAAGGAAATTAGAGCACATCGTCTTGATTTCCATCATCGGACAAAACACAGGACATCAAGCATAGGACCAAAAAAGTGAGCATTCATGCGGCGAAGTGTTATATCTCTTAATGGCTGGGAAACCCTACACAACGCAGGACTTCCAAACTAGCCAAATCTATGACTCCCTGAGGAGCCATTCTCAAAACACAGTGTTACCCCAATATCCATTGATTTGATTCACCACTAATACGGGATACATTTAAATGCCTTGTAACAAGGGGAAACATGGATAAGGGACGTGGTGGCACAGCGGGTTAAACTGCTGCTGCTGGGCTTTCCGACCGGAAGGTTGGGAGTTCAAGACTGCGCAATGGAGTGAGCTCCCATTGCTTGTCCCAGCTCCTGCCAACCTAGCAGTTCGAAAGCACCTAAATGCAAGTAGATAAATAGGAACCACTTTGGTGGGAAGGGAACGGCGTTCCGTGTGCTACGGCGTAGAGTCATGCCGGCCACATGACCGCGGAAGCTTGTCCTCGGACAAAACGCCGGCTCTACAGGCTTTGAAATGGAGATGAGCACCGCCCCCTACAGTCGGTCACGACTAGACCATTCGGTCGTGGGGCAATCTTTACCAAAATCCCATTTCCAAAGTCCAAAATCCCATTTCCACCCTACATTCAGTTAGATTCCACTATTAATCCCATCTAATGGCTGAGTGTGGTATAGCATTTATACCAACACAGTCTAGGATAACAATGGAGATGCAAGAAACCTGGAAGTGGGTCTTGAAAGCTATGTTTCCATTGATTCCAGTATCCGCTGATTTTGGTACCCACTGGGAGTCCCAGAATGGAACCCCAGTGGATAACGAGGCACAGCTGGAGTTTTGCACAGAAGCAAGTAAAGGGCATGGGAAGGGGTGTCAAGACAGTCCAACCCACAATAAGAATTATGGAAAAACCTGTCTTGGAAGCCATCTTTCCTCCAGCCCTTCAGCAGCCTATTGGTTCCTCTTGGCTTAGCAACAAATACTTCCAGGTCACATGCAATTTTCCAGATCACATGTCTTTGCTTGGGCCAGGACCGGATTCTGGTCGAGTTTCATGTCAGACTTCCTCTTCCTTCTCCATTTCACTAGACTGGGCCAGGAGAAAGAAGCAATGGCTTTACTGGAACCAGCCAACTCTCCATTCAGCCATAATCCCAATGTCTTTGGGTTTCATATTTCAGCACCATGCATGCTTTGATACGGTTGAAAGATTCCCCAACTACAATCTATCCCAATATGACCATTTTCCATTCGTACCATATGACCGTACATATCTGCATCTTTTCATTCCATTCCCCCTCCCCGCCCCCATGGGAAGTTGAAGGACCAATTGGCTTCATCGCCAATATCCAAATTAACGATGTGTCACATCAAGTCTGAACTATCCAGAAAATGCACACAGATAAACGCAGTTCCTCTCATTTCCACCAGCTCTGCCAGATGGCTCCTTATACACAAGTCGGTAAATTTCGCAACACAAAACATTCAAATTTATGCTCTCTTTCCCACTTCCCTCTTATGTCAATTTAACCTCCAGCACAACGCTTTGAAACCGTGCAAAGATGTCTAACGCTTTCCATATGGCAAAGGCATAGTGGCTTCTTAATTGTACCAACTGGTGTCATTCTAGGATAATTACCTTGGAATCCAGCTTTCTGCCAGATTATTGGCCAATTCTCTAATCTCATCACCATGACACTCCTAATTCTTCCAGCAACTCTTTGATGGTGAGCATCCACAGTGCGGTCGTTTCCAAACCAGAGATGTCAACACGGTCTGTACATTTTCTCTAATTAAATTACCTTTTACAGCAGCCAGATTTCATTAGTCTTTCGTCTTCTTGCCCTTTGATCATGCAAAGTTGGGGAACTTTTAACCACACTCGGGTGTATACGTAATAAAAAGAAAAATGATTCACTCTGAATAAATAGCCAAAAAAGAAAACCAAAAAACCCTACCCCCCCCCAAACCTAATACACTGGTCCTGTTGAGCCAGTATTTCTCCATGTCTACTTTATTTTATTTAGAACATACCAACACAGGGGAGAGCAATACATTATTTTAAGCACATCATGCTACAGGAGGCAGACATCTGTTACCCTACACTGCAACACACACTGTGGCTTTATTTATTTTCTGTATTTAAAATTTCTGCCATAGCTAATCACGGCATTCATTCCCCATTTTTCAATCTTCTGATATTTTTTTGTCTGACCTGCCCACCTGCTAAGCAGCCCCTGCATATTTATTTGAAGAATTTATATCCCACTTTTCCTATGCTGAAGCAAATGCCCAAGGCAGTTTACGTGGGCAGGCTAGTCTAAACCACCACCATTTCTAGATGGGTTTTTGACAAATATACAGTATTCTGTGTTTCACTGAATCCTCAGTCCCAGATGTAGCCTTCACGGTGTGGTTCTCTCTTCTAGTTTCGTGCCATCAATTGTTTTAGCAGGCAATTGTAGATCTAGCCTGGACAGATCCTCAAGGTTATACTCCATTCTTTTGCTGGCTGGCCTTTTCACACATTCCCACACTGGCTAATCAGCTCCACAGTGACTCCAATCTGCCACAACAAGTACTGCAGCTTATCACAGCCTGGCATTCTGTCTCCCATCCAAAATCAAGACCATGAATTCTCCTGCTTAGCTTCAGGCAGTGCCAGAAACTCAACCATCAGTCCACAGATCCTGCGTATTACAGAGGATTCCAAGATTATTTCCTGCATTATTGACACATCTGTCCAGAAAAGGCTCCTTAAATGTAGAGCATTAGAGTAACTATTTTGAACTTCTCACTACTTAGATCTGTTGGCCTAAGATGCTTTCTCAAATTACAGTTATGATAGGCCCCCTCACCACACATGTCAGAAAACTGGTCAAATTTGTTACGGCTTTTTGAAGATAAAAAGGAAACAGAATTAAGCGAATGCGACGTTTAAAAGTTCCCTCCGGCACCGAGTCAATGCTCACAAACAACGCAGGTTTGCAAAAAGAGCAACAATCGTTATGTTTGTAAAAATAAACAGCTGAATAAAGAACAGATAATCCACACACAATTGCAGGAACTTCTTCCTAAATTTGTTTTAGAAGTAAACTCCCGCATCCAACAGCCACACAGTATGTTCTCTTTTCTGAAAGTCTTTGTGATTTTCTGTCCTAGAAAGTTATTTTAACACAGAAAAGCAGAAGTGGGAAGAAGCTCGGCGCAACACAAATTTTCAAAGGTACAACACAAACAAAATGATTGTTTTTCTTGTTTTTAGTTTATAGAAAACATACTAGCTAAACTTTAATCAAGTTTGCAAGACATTCAAATAGAATACTGCATGTGCACAGGTATGCCCTGTTACCTGCTTATCCCAGTATCTTGACCTGCCCCCATCCCACCCCACCCAGCGGCGTCATGCAGCCGGAACGCTGGGTGGGAGGAACGGGTGAGCGGCAGCCCGCCCGCTGCGTACCGCTCCGTTTCGCCATCTTCCCCACCCCCGCGGAGGCGGGGAAGACGGCGAAACAGAGCGGTATGCAACGGGCGGGCTGCCGCTCACCCGTTCCTCCCACCCAGCGTTCCGGCTGCATGACGCCGCTGACCCCACCCCTTGGATATCTGAAACTGTGGCTACTGGGAACACCTTTTTAAAGACAGGAGAACATCACTGGTTTTGCTGCAAAAAGGTTAAAAAAGGGATTCCCCTATCCTTGTTCCCCTATCTTTTTAATAGGCGTCCCAGTATCCATGGTATTTATGGATAACTGAAACCAAGGATACTGAATCAGTGGATACTGGGGCCTGCCAGTACTGCCAGAGATGAGCTCATAGAGTTAAGGATGCTATGACGACACTTCAACAATGCAGTGTTGGATGTTTCTATCAGACATTATAATTTAGTGCATTTATTACCCACCTTCCTTCTATCATGGAGCTCAAGGTGGGGCACATGTGGTTCCAACATGGACTGCCTATCTTGACCACACCAATGCCCACTTAACTTTGGCAAAGTGGCTACATATATGCCCTCAGACCAGTCATTGCTCCATATGGACCTCTGAAATCAACCCATTGGTCCACCTAGCCTCATCTGTTCTGACTTGCATTCAAGATCTCAGGCAGCAATCATTTCAGCCATCCCCTTAAATCAGAGGTTCCCAATGTGTGCCTTGGAGATGTCCAGGTGGCCTCTTCTACCAGTTCTCCTGGGAGTTGCCACCTTGGATTCCACAAGATCTTGTGAGGCTTGAGCACCACTATCTTGGATTGTGAAGATCTCACAAGACTTGGACACTGTCATCTTGGATCACACAGGATTTCACAAGAACATAAGAAGAGCCCTGCTGGATCAGGCCAAAGGCCCATCTAGTCCAGCTTCCTGTATCTCACAGTGGCCCACCAGGTGCCCCAGGGAGGCATGAGACAACAAGTTGCTTGCATCCTGTTGCCACTCCCTTGCACCCGGTACCAGTAGCCCACCACCTTTGTAAGGAGGTTGCACAATCCCCCATTGCCTATAGCCCACGATGGACCTTTCCTCCAGAAATCCGTCCAATCCCCTCTTAAAGGCATCCAGACCAGATGCCATCACCACCTCCTGTGGGAAAGAGTTCCACAGATTAACTACCCGCTGGGTAAAAAAAGTACTTCCTTTTATCTGTTTTAACTCTCCCAACCCTCAGTTTTAGCGGATGCCCCCTGGTTCTGGTGTTTTGAGAGAGGGAAAAGAACATCCCTTTATCAACTCTATCCCTTCCATGCATAATTTTGTATGTCACACAATCCAAGATGGCGGCACCTGGCTGGGCCAAGACGTAAAGGCAGCGGGAACACCATGACCCTGGTAAATTTGGGAACTACTGCCTTAAATGGAGACACCAGGATCCAAATCTGAGGACTTTCCTGCATGAAAGCATGGCTCTACCACTGAACCCAGACCCCTCTTGGTCACTACCCTTCAGGATAAGGACCAACCTTTTACAGTACAACACAGTCTTTGAAATCAGAAGATCCAGGGTTCAGTTCTCGCACCTCTCATTAAAAGGATCTCTGTAGCAAGGCTGTGAAAAGACTTGTCCTGGTCTTTAGAAAGTCATTTGCTAGACAGAGGAATGGCCCAACCAATATAAGTCTTCCCCACATGTTCTTAACTGATTAGGAAAGAGTTAGGAAACCATGAGTTTTCAACTTCTTCAAGCTGGGACAGAGACAAAGGAGGATCAAAGCCTGGTTGTTCCAACCAGGAAATCTATACCTCCGTCCCTAAAGGGGAAGAAAAAATTTCCAATGCCGTCATTAGCAGCACCAGACTTCAAAGCACTGAGCACTACTTCTCAGGGCAGGTGATGAAAAAAATCCTCCACACTTGGCTCGGGGATTCCATTCCCAGTGAACTCAACCAACCTTACTATTTCCTCCTTGCACAAAGCCAACTACATTAAATTCCAACACAATGTGGTGTCTGCGCCTCCAGTTGACAAGGCGCCCCTTGCCAACTACAGCAGCAGTCTTGTTTGGGAGCCAACAATCTGCAGAACTTCAACTGATGTCAAATTCCTGCTTTCTCGACTCTTTAATAAATCAGTCTTCTCCTCTATCAGGAACGGAAGAACACAGATGCTTCATAAACGTCGTAAAATAAACACCCATTGCTCAATTCTATCGTTCCTTTAAAGCCTTCCATTCCAACAACAGTATCTTAAGCGCTGAACTGGAAAGGGGGAAGGTCTTGAACGTTCACCAGCTTATTCACCCAGATGCAGGGGAGTGACAACAAGATGCAGGTATCTAGTCGTCTTGTATGCTCCCTGGTGGGCCACTGTGAGATACAGGAAGCAGGACTAGATGGGCCTTGGCCTGATCCAGTGGGGCTGTTCCTATCTTCCTATGAGTACATGCCTGAAAAGGACCATCTGGTTCTGGTGGCTGTCAAAGAGAAATGCTGTGGAGAATCTTGACTAGCCACCAGTATGTTTACCTCAGAATGCCAGGTGCGAGGGAGTGGCAACAGAATGCAGGCAGCCTGTTGTCTTGTGTGCTCCCAGAGGCATCTGGTGGGCCACTGTGAGGTACAGGAAGCTGGATTAGATGGGCCTTTGGCCTGATCCAGCCAGGCTTTTCTTATGTTCTTATTAAGATGGCTATGAAAACTAATCACCACCAGCATCTTCCCCCTTTATACTTGTTTTGCCCGAGTGGATCTTTAAGTGAAGATCCATTTGGACCAAAATTGTTTGTATCACCCCCCATTCCAAATGCTCTTCCTACAAACCAAACCAGGCACAAACTCCCTTCATAACCAGTCTGAATGGAAACCAAAATGTACAGCCAAGATCTTTGGAACTCTAGTTTTCAAAACTAGGTGAGTTCAGCTGAAACCATATGATTCAGAGGTACAGTATACACAGACCTCTCGCTGATCATAATGACTCGGGTCAGTGTATGAAAGAAAAGTAACTTGTTGCAACAATTACCCTTGATTCCACAGTGGAGGGGGGGACTGTGCATAAAAGGAAATTAAGGATTGCTTCAAAAAGAATACCCCCGTCTTAGTGCATTAGAAGAACACATTTAAGCAAATTATAGTCTTTATAGCACAGCAAAAATGTATGGACAGCGTTCTTAATTGCGGAGCTGTTTGCTGGAAAGTTTACATTCAGAAGTAGGCAAATCCCCCAGCAGAGAACTTGAGGACCGACATACACAGCTTGGTGAAGTTTTCTCCCTCCCTTTGAATGATGACTGCTCTGTTCTTAGCCATGTTATGTCTGGAATTCCTGTCCTGAAAAATGGTGAATGGAACCTTATCACCCATCTCCAAGGCTCAGTGTGCAATCCACAAATACATCCAAGATACCTGCATGCAATCCACAAATATATCATTGGACTAGAACTCTCATTCCCACATGTTGGAATTTGTAGCCACAGTTTTGCCAAAATGTGCACACCAATGACGTCTAAAGTTGTCTGTGCAAAGATTTACACTATGGAGCCTAGCTTTTCCATCGATGAGCAACCATGGTACGACAATGTTGGATAGCAACGTTCTCACTTTAACCAAATAAAATCACTTAGCTCAGGGGCTGAACTTCTCGCCCAGGGGAAAGTAGCAGGCATGTTAAGCCTCCACATATACTTTAATCCAAGCTTGTAAATAGCCACTTCTCTGGTCACCTGTGGTGAGCAAAAACTGCCTCCTGGTGACCAACTGAGGAAGATTTACCAAATATGATTTTTAAAAAAATCTTTGGTGGAAGCTTTTCCCCCACCAAATTATTAACACAGGTTATTTAAAAAATTGTGGACTAGTGATTTTTCTGGTCATGACGTTGTTTGACCCACAACACATAACACTCATCCCATCATTGGAAAGGAACTCTTTTGCTTCAACCAGAAACAGAATCCACTCCAATCAGTAGAGTGGAAACAAATTGCTACCTTCTCCAATAACTCAGCACTACGCCCATGACAGAAGCCCAAGAGTACAAACCAGACCACCTAAGTATGACAAAATCATGGAGGCAACACATTTATGCCTGTGAAACAAATTTAGAATCTAAACTACTACTCAGTCATGGCTCGTTCATAGATTTGAACCCTCAGCTAGATTTCAACTCTCAACCTGCTTTTCTGCAGAGGTTATGCTAGTGATATCAAAATACTCTCTTTTCATTCATCCAAGAGATGGGGCTCAATTATCAAGTTTTGACCCAGCTTAATGAACAAAATTGCCACTACATCTGACTACTCTTGAAAGTTGTGGTCTACAGGTTGACTTTTGTCCCTGCAAAAAACTTTCTAAAGCTTCCACTACTTACTATGGAAGACTGTCTTCCATGTATATTTTTGAGTATTAGCAGAAAGAGGAGAAAAAAAAGTAAAATCCAGATGTTCAGGAAAAGCTAAAAATATGTCTCTGAAAATAAATTTGCATTTAACAGCTACCTGCCTGAGCAAGAAGGTAGACTTACAGCCCAATACGGTCCACATTTATTGATGAGTAAATGCCACTGTTCTCAACAGGGCTTGTTCATAGGTAAGGACACCTGGAGTAGTAGTCTAAGCAACACAATGTTATTACATTTCAAAACCTCATCAATAAGGAACAACACGAACAGGACTGGAGAACCAACAAACATTACAGCTCTTCCCAGCACTTCTTTGAGCCCTCCTGGCACCACATGTTTTGAGCCTTTGAGAAATTAGCATTTAAAACTTTCCTGGTGCCATTCCAACACTGGCAGAGAAGTATTCTGAAACCAGGATGCCCAGGTTTCTAGCCCACGATCGTGACTTTTCGGATGGTCCTATGAGAAGAAGCTGGACCAAGATTACTAGCCTGAAGAAAGTGCCCATGTCATTCTCAGCATTAAAAGAATAGCTGAAGAACAACGACGAGGAACAATTCCCACCAACCATGCTTTGTTCTTCCTCCGCTTACTTCCAGTTCCCTTTTCCAAGGCAGAAAAAAAAGTCATCACCGCCAAAAGTTAGTACTATAATAATCATCTGCAAACCTAAGTGGAGGACTTCAGAAGAGGTGGAGAAGGCAGCTTTGCTCGTACATACAGTCACCCAGGCTCACCAAACTAACACATGGATGCTCAGTAACACCTCGGTGGGGAGTGAGTTCCAAGCCATTGCACCAACTCTAAGGGAGAGTCAACCAAATCAAAGGACACCCAAAGTGGCAGTTGTGAAACCAATGGCCAAACATCCACAGGAAGGGGGTCTTTTACACGCATACACACACACCATGCGGAACTTGCATCTATTTCAGGAGAGGCCCCATCCTCCCATTCCATTCATTTAAGAAAGAGGCTCTTTCTCCAGCAAGGTGCTGTCCTCCAATTTCCCTGCCCTCTGAAACACACAACTTCTTCAAAGGGAGCCTGGCATCCAGTTGGCAACTGCCCAAGACACACCACTTGCCAAAGACACTGTGCTCCGAGCAGCAGGGTGCGGGCTGGGGAAGTTCCGTTCCGAAAAGGAGTTCCAACTCCACGGAGTCCAGCTTGGGCTTGGTGGATACGATGGCGGAGGTCAAGTAGAAGAAATCCAGAACTTACCCTGGAGCCGGAAAGCCTGCAGACGGTCCGGTGATGGCAGCCTGGCTGGAACCTCAAGCTGCTGCCTCCGCTGCTGCTGCCCCCGCTGCCAACAGGATATTTCTGCTTCACCATCCAGTCCTCCAACCCTTTCCGAGCCAAGGAGGCATTCACGGCAAAGCTATCACCTGGGCGGGGGGAGAGGCAAGACAAGTCTAGGCAGGATTGCCACACTGGTGTGGAGCCCCCCAAAAACCCCTCCCCTCTTTGCCAACCCCCCTGCCCCAAGCTGGACACCACCGCCATACAAGGGCAAGGAAGGCTCCAGGAAGGCGGGGGGCAGCATCTGGAGCTACACAGCAGCATCCGAATCCCGGTGAAGAAGCCGAACTTTTATTGGGGGGGGGGGAGGCAGAAAGTTGGGGACTCGAGTAGGGGTAGGAGTCAATCCCATGTAATGCAAAGAAAGGAACGCTTACCTTCCGGGTTTTCTCTGGGTTTGCAAACAGTGGCTGGGAGATCCAGGCGGGGGAGGAAAGGGGTATAGTAGGTGATCGAGAAAGAAAAGAAGAAACTCGTTAGAGTCCAACATCACAACACAGAGGCACAAGACACAGAGACACCGGCGCACGATGCACACAAGCCTCCCCCCCCCCCGAGCCCTTGAAAGCAACTTACCATGTTTGGAGTGAAGTTTCCCCATTTTTGCTGCGCGGAGGTGCAAATCCGATGCATTTGGGGGGAGGGTCCTTTTTTTCCCCTCTTCTCAGGGGCAGGTCGTGGGCTTCATCGCGGCGCCCCGAGCCCTGCTTGCGTCCGCGCCTCTCGCTCTCCCGCTCCCTTTAGAGAGACAATCCCGGCAGGTTCGGGGCGCAATCCATGTGCGGGCTGGGAGCGGGGAGGGGGGCGCCAAGCCGCAAGGGAGGCGCGGGTGCCCGTGTAGCGGCGGCGGCGGCTCCCAACTCTCCGCGCCTCCTGCGAGCCCAACTCCAGCCCTGGCTGCCGCGGGTGCCGTGCGGCGCTTCCCCCCTCCTGCCTCCTTCTCCTCTTCGGTTTTGTTTCTTCCTCCTCTTCCCAAAGACAGAGGCGGTTACAAAAGACCTTACTTCACCCACCAGGGAGCATGATTGACACCTCATTGAGATTAGACCACTTGCAGGCAGCCTCTGGATTCCTATTGGACCGAGGCGGCACATGAAAGGCGCGAGGGAGCCTTTTGGAGTCTCCCAAAAAAATAAAAGGAGCAGCGGCGGCGGCGGCGGCGGCGGCTTTGGTGTGCCTCACTTCCAGCCAGGCGCAGGCAGCAGAGCCCAGAGCCATGGAGAGAGAGAGAAAGAGAGAGAGAGAGAGAGAGAGAGAGGCAGGCAGGCAGGCAGGCAGGCAGGCAGGCCCCAGTCCTGAGCAATCTCGGTCTCTCTCAGAGCGCAATCCTCGCCTGGAGTTATATTAGGCCAGCACAGTTAAGCCAGCAAAGTTGGGCCGGCACAAGGGACACACCGTCAAGCACGTTTGGACCACTCTGGGAGCATGGCGCTGACTCCAAGAGTGGTCCAAGCATCCTTTAAGCATCCCTTGTGCTGGCCAAACTTTGCTGGCCTAACTAAGCCGGCCTAACTCCAGGTGAGGATTGCGCCCTCAAGCTATGTGTGGGAGGCTTCTTGCTCTCTTTCTCCCCACCACCACTTATTTTTTATCCCCCATCCATCCGCCCCTGTGAACTCCTTGCCTTAGGAGGTAGTGATGGCATCTGATCCAGGTGCCTTTCAAAGGGGATTGGACAGATTTCTGGAGGAAAAGTTCATTGGGGGGTATAAGCCATGATGGGGTAGTGCAACCTCCTTACGTTAGTAGTAGGCTACTCAGAATGCCAGGTGCAGGGGAGTGGCCACAGGATGCAAGCATCTTGTTGTCTCGTGTGCTCTCTGAGGCATCTGGTGGGCCACTGTGAGATGCAGGAAGCTGGACTAGGTGGGCCTTTGGCCTGATCCAGCAGGGCTCTTCTTATGTTCTTAAGGCCCAGATTGGGTTGCAACTTATTATTTACCTCAGAATTTTACCTCAGAAATTTACCTCAGAATGCCAGGTGAAAGGGAGTGGCCACAGGATGCAGGCATCTTGTTGTCTCGTGTGCTCCCTGAGGCAACTAGTGGGCCACTGTGAGATGCAGGAAGCTGGACTAGATGGACATTGGCCTGATCCAGCAGGGCTTATGTTCTTATGGAAAGCAAACTTTGGATCACTTTTGGATTCTCACCACCTCCCCATGCCCTGGACCGCAGCTTCCAAAAAGCATGGCAGTGCACAATGTGGACCAGGCGCATTTGAAGCCTTGATGTGCGTGGGGGGGGGGGTTGTGTGTTTTTTTGTAAATTGTTTTAGAACAGTGGTCTTCAACCTTTTTTGTGCTGTGACCGCAATAAATAAATGAATAACTGAAGAATGAGATTGGGGATCCACAACCAAGCCTGGCACCTCCTGAGACCTGATCTGCCCCCCTCACCAGCTATCCCCTGACCCCGCCGGCCCCATTTCCCCTTGCTGTTTGCATCTTCACAACAACCCTATGAGGTAGAAGCCTAAGCAAGACCTTAGGAGCTGCAGGGCAAGACAGCAAGAAGAGACTGTGTAGAATTCTGTCAAGAACTCAGTTTTGATGAGGCAATACCATTGTTGGATTGGATCCAAGCCATCTTTTGCACAGTCTTTGAAAGGTTGCCGCAACCCCCAAAATGTGGCTTCGCTACTCCATTTTGATCCCAGCCCACAGATTGAAGAACACTGCATGCGTTGGGTTTCAGCATTCTCAGGCTTGCACAATGGCACCCACAGCGAGTGAATCCAGAAAGATCAGGCGGGCGCCCCAAATTGGCTTGCTTTCAATTATCATGCACATGCACCTATGCTGAACTGGAAGGCTGTTGGGGCAGGGACCTTCCTGACTCTGAGAGTGGTCTCAACGCGGATCGCAAGCCCATGCTGGACGGTCTCAGTGGACCTCCCAGACGCAACCAGAAATTGGAGCACAGCCTCCCCGTGCCTTGGAAAGCCTGCCAGAGCCTTCTGAAAGGCACATCCAGTTTGTGGGCCTCTCTGTGGATTCAATTATCCGTGGAAATTGGTATCCGCGGAAGGTCCAGGAACAGATCCCCGTGGATACCAAGGGCCAACTGTACAAAAGTTCTTTGGCCTATCAATGAAAATTATTTCTCAAGCTTTATTATTATTATTATTATTATTATTATTATTATTATTATTATTATTA
>JAJKFI010000011.1:1943766-1964376 GCA_029204185.1 Lerista edwardsae
CACACACACACACACACACACACACACACACACACACACACACACATGCCATGCCATGCCATGCCATGCCATATCTGAATTTCTTCCAGGATGCAGAGAGTTTCTCTTCCACCTCTTCAGTTGGTGGAGAAAAGGTTGAAAATGCATAGCCAATGCCTGCTAAAGGGCTCAGGTGAAAAAGAAGCTCTGGTGTGGTTATTTCGTGGGTGAAATCCCATAGGACTGTGTTATACAAGCTGTGGGTCAGGACCCACTTGGTGGGTCACAACATAATGTCAGGTGAGTCGCAGAGAACTGGGAGCAGCCATCTTGGAAACTGCAGTCCTTATTCTGTCTATATTCCTTTTGTGAGTGCTTGAATTTTCAAGTGAGGTCTTTTACATTTTGTTTTTAGTTCAGTGCTTTTACATCCTATTCTGTCCTCATCTTGCTTTCTGTCAGGGAGGTTCCATGGTTGCTCAATGGCTGCAGTCCAAGAATGCCCGTTTGCATTTCAAGAGTGTCATTTTATTGTTACACTTCCTGCTTGATGATGCCACTTCCTGCCATGACATCACTTCTAGGTTAATGACATCCCTTCCGGTGAGTCCGGATACGAGTGCCATTCTAAAAAGTGGGTCCTGGTCTAAAAGGTGTGAGAACCACTGCCGTAGGGGTATTCTGTCCCTTCTCTCTGGCCAGAACCAGGGGCATCCCTACCATTTGCCCAGGAGGATCACATGCCCCCTAATGGCAGGACTGTGAGGCCAGTGGCCGCCATTACGCAACGGAACGCAGCGAGCGCGCTGCCAATCACCCAGAAGACCCGCCCAGCGTACCAGTAAGATGACACTACTGGAGGTGTCCCAGCCAAGTCATCGTTTTGGTAGCCCTCTTCTGCACCTTCTCCAGTTTCCTTATATCTTTTTTGAAGATGTGGTGACCAGAACTGTACACAGTACTCCAGATGTGGCCTTGCTGCCAGAAGTCCTAAGCTAGATGGCCCGGGGGGGGGGGCCTGATTTGACTGAAGATACCTCCTAAGTTACATCAGCGTCTTGCTTTCTGCGACACAAAAACTCTGTCTCCAGACACCCATCTCCATTTGGCCATGAAACCACAGCAATTACGTAGGGGCAGCTTCGGATGTGTATTGACTGTGTGGTCTTGACGCGCACGATAGGATGCCCACGTGAAAATAACGGCAGACTTTGCCCTGGGACGGCCATGCCTGAATCTGCCCTTGGACCTTTTATAAGTGATGACAGAAGAGTCCGGGCTGACCTGCAGGAGCCCTGGCTGTAATCTGACCGGCTGGCCGGCTCCCAATCAGCAAAGAGCCCTGGATTCTCGCGTGTCCCATTTCAAAAGGAAACAAAACGGGGGGGGGGGGAGATAGGAATCCAAGATTTCTCTGGCAAGAAGATCAGAACAAGGGGGGAAAGGAGAAATTACAGCTTGGCCTCGTTGCCAATATTATAGTGGAGCAATGCAGAAATAGCTGCACAGACAGGAAAGGCCTATCGAATAATGAAGAAACAGCAACGGCTCTAACACAAGGCTACAGTGTTAACCTTCCTCTCGAAACCTCAAGATGAATATCATAGAGGAATAATTAGATACGTGGAAGAGACACTTCAAATCAAAAGCCTTCCTTGTGCCTTGAACATTGTGCGAGGAGATGGAGGGAGGAGAAATGGGAATAAAGCAGGCCTATCCAGCGCAGTTTCTCCCGGCATGAACCAACTGATGGAGCTAAAGAATATTGTCTGAATGGCACTTGAGCCGTTTTCGTGTCATTATCTCGCTGGCTTCGCTTCTCCTCTGCGAAAGAAAAAAATGAATCACTTCAGCCAGAAATTGAGAAACAACAGCAAATAAAAACAAGGGCGAGGTTGGAAGGAAGGTGGAAGAGGAACCCATGGTCGTGGCTGAAGTCCTCCACACTAGACAAGGGCAAAGTCTGAAAAAGCAAAATGTGTGTTAATGAAATGATTTCTCAGCAATGGTCCAATCCTGATACACTTTAAGGCAGTGGTTCTCAAACGGTTTAGCACTGAGACCCACTTTTAGAATGGCACTCGTGTCGGGACCCACCAGAAGTGATGTCATTAACCCGGAAGTGATGTTGTGGCCAGAAGTGACATTATGAAACAGGAAGTCCTGTCATTGTGACGTAATCAAATGATACTCCTAGAATGCAGACTGGCATTCTTGGACTGAGGGAATTGCACAAGGGTAAGGTCTGCAGCTTCCAAGATGGCTGCTCCCAACTTTCTGCAACCGACCTGATGTTGTGTCGTGACCCACTAAGAGTGCAATCCTAATCTGGAGTTAGGCCGGCACAGTTAGGCCAGCAATGTTTGACTGGCACATGGGCCACTGTAAGTGTGTTTGGACCACTCTCTGAGTCAGGGAGGATGGCATCCTGAGTGAGTTCCAACCCACAGTTTGAGAAACTCTGCCTTAGGGGGAGCACTATGAGGTTCCTTAAAAAAAAGGGGTGCAGTGTGTGTGTGTGTGTGTGTGTGTGTGTGTGTGTGTGTGTGATCAGTGTGCTTTTCACTTGAGAAATGACAAAGGGACAAACTATCTCATCATCTCACCCATCTTTGTTGTTGTTCAGTCTCTAAGTCATGTCCGACTCTTCGCGACCCCATGGACCACAGCACGCCAGGCCTCCCTGTCCTCCACTAGCTTCTGGAGTTCGCCCAATTTCCTGTTCATTGCTTCGGTGACACTATCTAACCATCTCATCCTCTGCCACCCCCTTCTCCTTTCGCCTTCCATCTTTCCCAGCAGGAGGGTCTTTTCTAAAGAGTCCTCTCTTCTCATGAGGTGGCCAAAGTCTTTGAGCTTCAGCTTCAGGATTTGTCCTTCCAGGGAGCAATCAGGCTTGACTTCCTGTAGGATGGACCGATTGGATCTCCTTCCAGTCCAGGGGACTCTCAAGAGTCTTCTCCAACACCATAATTTGAAAGCAGCTATTCTTCGGCGCTCCGCCTTTCTTATGGTCCAGCTCTCACAGCCATACATTGCTACTGGGAAAACCATAGCTTTGACTATGCGAACCTTTGTTGGCAGGTGATGGCTCGGCTTTTTATTAAGTTGTCTAGGTTCGCCATAGCTTTCCTCCCAAGAGTAAACGTCTTTTAATTTCATGGCTGCAGTCACCATCTGCGGTGATCTTGGAGCCCAGGAAAATAAACTCACTCATTTAGTGGAGTATTAAATCAACCAGGAAGTGGAGGGTGAGGTTGGGTGGGAATTGGAGGTGGGTAGAAGGAAGAGAAACCAAACAGAGGTAAAGAGTTAAACACACCAAACCGCACAGGGTGGGAGATCCAATGCTTTGTGGAACAAAACACTTCACAGAGTCCACTCCCAGATGTGGGAGGTCATAAAGACCACTTGGCACTTTAGAGGACGTTTAAATTACATGTGCTTTTCAAGTCCTGTCTCTATAATGAGCCTATATTATGTGTATGCTGGAGCTATAAGGATCTTTTTCTGCCTTTTGCCATATTTTTACGGATTATAAGGTGGGATAAACCGTGGTTGCGTGCAAAGCACTTTTGCACACACGGCCGGAGGAGTGATACAAAAGCTTAGTGCCATTACGCACGCCTAGGCAGTTATGCGTAAAATACAAAGGCCTCCCAGGAATAAGTGTCTTCCCAAATGGCCACCCAGCTCTGGAGACATTTGTTTGTCGTGCTTCCAAACAGACTGTATGGAATTGTTGGAACTGTTTTGTGAGCATTTTATCTCGGTGTTAGAGAACCGCATTGCAGATCGACGGGCCTCAACTGTTTGCTTTGGGGGAGCAGAAGACCATCAAGGTCCTCTCCCTGAAGGCTGCAAGAGAAGACACCACCACTCCACCCCAAACAAGCCTGCCAACTCTCAGCCCAATCAGAATGGCAACACCTTGGCAACACCAATTAGCAAACTTTGTATCTGGCCAGCTTAATCGTCAACCTAGCACAGCAAATCCTATGTATCGTTTCCAGATGACTTGGCTGGTTTTCATTGGGCAAATTCCATTCACGAACAGACCTTTTTTCTTCGGCTTGGCATTTCCTCGTTCCATGGCTTTATTCTTTTCTTTCCTGGTGTTTCCCCCCCCCTCGTTTTCTTCAGCGTCCAATCATTCTGTTCATTTGAGCCCCATTATGGTGGATGATTGGATTTTGTGCAATGTTTGCCTGGCTATGATTTCCATTTGGCTGCATTACAGAGTAAAACATGAATGTTTTGCATTATTGGTTGAGCTCCCACGGCATTCTGAGTGCCAGACAAAACACAAACAGAGACGGGGGGCCTATTCGGATCTCTCTGTGCATGGATTCGACACTGGAATTCGATGGTCATGAATGGAGACTGTGGTTCCTGTTTTGTCCTCCTGGTAGCAGTGGCTTGTGGGGTGCCCCCCCATGCACACATTGGGAAGAGCTCGTTTGCCCGCTCACCATCCACCCAACTTGGGGCTGGCCTTCCACAAGGAAGTGCAGGTGCACACACAGGGGTGATATTTGGGGCTGGGATTCAAGCTGCACAAGGGCATACAGCCTTCCCAGTCCACCAGGTAAGGGGATGTGGAATTTGCTTCACTACCTCAGGCTCCCCCACATCTATGGTGATGGTTTTACTATTGTTATAGTCTAGCGGTTCCCAAACTGTGGGTCGGGACCCACAAATGGATCATGAGTGGGATCAGCAACAAATGGATCAGCAGGTGGGTCGCGAAGCACCTAGAGGAGCCATATTGAAAATATGGCAAGATGGGATGCTGGAAAGGGGAAGGAGTATGTGCTTGTATTGCTTGTGTCAAGGCTGTAAATAGGCTTTTTTCCCTTTCTGATTCACTTTGCTATGGGAAAATGACTGAAAAATAACCCAACTTATTGCTGCATTCTCAGGAAAGCAGCAGGCTCTAGCATCACAGTGACAGCATTTCCGGCCATGACATCACATCTGGTGGGTCCCAAACAGATGGTCATTCTAAAAAGTGGGTCCCGGTGCTAAAAGGTTTGAGAACCACTGCTACAGTCAGTACATGGAAGTGCCTGACTCTTGTATTGTATCTAGGGGTCCTTCCCCACGGCTCACCAACATTGGCCTCAGTTTACCCAACCCACTTTAAAGATTCCAGGTGTGAGATTCGTTTTTTCCATCCCCCAGCTATACCTTTGACTCATCTACAAGCAATTACCGAAGAAGGAAATTCGATTGTCAGTTGCAAACATACTGGTGGCTGGTTGCAAACAGTGTTCTCCGCTAGATCCTGGAATCCCCCGGCTGTATCTACTGCACTCGAACGGCTGCTGAAAGCTTTTGATGTTGCCCAGATGGACAGGGTAACCGATCTAATCTGACAGGCCGATGGGGGCAACTCCGCTTCGTTAGGATGTTTGCAGAGGTGGCTTGTGTGGCTGCTGTTGTTTGGAACTGGAAATGCAATCAAGAAAGGGTGGACTTTTCTATTCTATATAATTTTTTTTTCCCCCAGCGGCGTCATGCAGCCGGAATGCTGAGCAGGAGGAACAGGTGAGTGGCAGCCCGCCCATTGCGTTCCGGTCCGTTTCGCCGGCCCCCCACCCGGTCCCCCCCCCCGGCTTTCCGGCCTGCGTAACGCAGCTGCCCCCCCCCCTTTGTAAAATGTTATGGGTTTTTTATTTTGAAAAGAAGTCGAACAGCAGACATTGCCCATTGCCGCATTGCTATTTCCTGTGGCCCACAGGATGCTTTCTAGGCCACGAAAAGGCGGAATCCAGGCTACCAGGGGACAACTCTTCTGGTAGCATCCAAGCCAGTCCTGTTTGTCAGTCTCGTGACTTTGAAGGACGGCGCAGATCCTGCCAACCTCAGCAGCCGGTTTTTATGACAGCTCCGAGGACACCCCACTGACCATGTTGATTGAGGCGCATGTAGAGCTGTGTACCGCCTGCTCTTGTCCTTCGTGTGGAATTTGCTTTGATGTCCTCTCGAACGGTAGGAGCTGATCTACAGTACGGTTCGGCCTTTGGTGTCTGAGCTAATCACGGCTTTGAGGCTCCTGCAGTATCTAGATACACAGCAGGAAAGAGAGTTTCATAGTTAAACTCTGAATTCACTTATTTTCGTTCTTTGATGTTATTTTAATCTAGTTTTGACGGGACTTTTCTTCTCTTCTTTCCCCCCACTGCCCGCTTCTCATTTGTACTTTGAGGGTTTCCCCCCTTTCTTTCTCTTGCTTTTGCATAAGTAAAGTAAGTATTATGAGCAGGACAGTCACTCGCTCCTAATGAGATCTATGATTTTGCAGGAAGTGGAACTGAGCAAGTAAATGCCATGACTGGGAGTTGACCATCAAAGCGGTTAGGTCCCTGGACAGCATCTGCTCTAATGGGGTGGTGGACATGCTCAGACCCATTGTATCCTTTCCCCCACCCCCCCACCCAAAAAAAAAACCACCCAGAAAATGTGGAAATAATCCTTCAGAAGGCCAGCCCTGTATACCACATGACATTAAAGTTTAGGGTGATGACCAAAGCTCTAGTCCAGCTTCCTGTAACTCACACTGGCCCAACAGATGCTTCAGGGAGCACACATGACAACAAGATACCTGCATCCTACTGCCACCTTTGCATCTGCTGAAAACCTGAAGGTTGGATACAGTACACCCATCATGGCTTGTAACCTGTGATGGACTTTTCCTCCATAAGCTCCCAAGGCTTAGAATGCTCACCTGAAGGCAAGGTGAGGTATTGTTAAAATCTTGATTAAAAAATATCTGAGCCATCGAAGAATGCCAGGCTTATGCATCCAGGTAACAGACATCGTCCAACTGTCATCAGTCAGTGGCTCAGCTGAAGCACAGGTGCCATAACTGTTTCTTCCCTTTTGACCCATGGTCAGTGAAAAGACCTGCAGTGCAATTGGGAAGGTAGTAATGAGTGTGCAACCAGGCACCATCACATGTAGTCAACAGACAAATCAATTTATTTGTTCAGCAGCTCACCTGAGCTACAGTTGCTGCACGTGGGGTGGGGAAGGGAGAATATGGAGGTTCTTTATCTGCCGTGAGAGAGCTGCTTTCTCCCAGTTTTGTGTTATCCATGGCAATAATACAATTTGCCAAGTCAAGTGTTGGATTACCCATCAGTCTAGTTCAGTGATGGCAAACCTATGACACGCGTGTCAAAGGTGACACACCACAAGGTCTGGGGTGACACATCAGCATTCACCAATACATGACAAAAACTGAGTTTGTTTTACTCATTTTTCGTTTTTGTAATTATTTGATGTTTCTTCTATGTAATACATAGCACCACATGTGTTTGGACTGTATTTTTTGTTTAAATAAATCAATATAAATAATTGTTTTTCTTTTGTTTGGCAGGAGGGTTGACACTCCAGCAGAGCCAAGTTAAGCGTTTTCCTAAGTTTTGAGCCCAAAAGGTTCACCATCACTCGTCTAGTTCTTCCGTTCATATTTCAGATGGACTGCCCACCAGTTTTCCATTTGCACATTTGTCTCTCATAAATACACACACACACACCAAACATTTCCAATGCTAAATTGCACCAGAGATTTTAGGTGGTAGAAGATGTCACGGTAATGATATTGGTGCTAGCCAATCAGTGTCATGCACAGCTGGTTATTATCAATATTAGCATGCAATATAACAGCCAATATTATATGCAATATTAACAGCCAATATTATCATGCCATTGCACAAATCGATGGTAAGGCCACACCTGGAATATTGTGTACAGTTCTGGTCGCCGCACCTCAAAAAGGACATAGTGGAGCTGGAAAAGGTGCAGAAGAGAGCGACGAAAATGGTTACGGGGCTGGGGCACCTCCCTTATGAAGAAAGACTGCAGCGTTTGGGGCCCTTCAGCCTAGAAAAAAGGTGCCTGAGGGGGGACATGATTGAGACATACAAAATTATGCACAGAAGGGATGGAGTTGATAGAGGGATGTTCTTTTCCCTCTCTCCAAACACCAGAACCAGGGGGCACCCGCTAAAACTGAGGGTTGGGAGAGTTAAAACAGATTAAAGGAAGTACTTTTTAACCCAGCGGGTAGTTAATCTGTGGAACTCTTTGCCACAGGAGGTGGTGATGGCATCTGGTCTGGATGCCTTTAAGAGGGGATTGGATGGAAAGGTCCATTGTGGGCTATAGGCAATGATGGATTGTGCAACCTCCTGTACCACCTCCACTGGTGGTAGGCTACTTCAGAGTACCAGGTGCAAGGGAGTGGCAACAGGATGCAAGCATCTTGTTGTCTCATGCCTCTCTGGGGCACCTGGTGGTCTGCTGTGAGATACAGGAAGTTGGACTAGATGGGCCTTTGGCCTGATCCAGCAGGGCTCTTCTTATGTTCTTATGTTCTTATGGTTTTTGCTGCAAACTTGCAAAACCAATTTGTGGGTTTTTTAAAAACACCAGAGCTTGACCCCAAATAGAAAAAAAAATGCACTCACACGGAGCATGATGAGGGTGTTTCCAAACCAGCCTGCTGGCTTGACAAGTATTGTGCGTGTCTTCACCCTGATACAATTGGAATGTGGAGTTGTCGGTTTCCCCTCGCCCCATCTTCTCCACAGCCACCCCCAGCTTAGTAAATGGATAACAGGAAACAGACAACACTCCTTAACTTTTCTTTAATCTTCCTCACTAGTGAAGCTTAAAAAAAAAAAAGACAACACAAAAACAAGCAGTAATTGTCTGGATGATCTCATTATTGTCAACAGGACCGAAATCCTGAAGTCCCACTGAAACACTGATACAAAAAAAAGAAAAAAGGATGCTTACATGTTGTTCAATAAATAAATAAGAGCTAGAGAGAAACCCGGTGATGAATGAGCACCATGGGAGAGTTTCAGCCTGTCAGAATTATACAGTGACATTAATCATGCTCTAACAGTTCTGCTGCAGGCTTCTCAAACACAAAGTTCTCATTATAGCTTAAAATAAAATAAAAACCCTTCCAAGTCTCTGGAAGTCGTATTCGAAGAAGAAGAATTTTTGGGATTTTTTTTTTAAACTGAAAACAAAAACACAATATAAATTGGGCTGCTTCATTGCAGAGGGTGGCAAAAGCACCAGAAAACCGTCAATGTGTCAGTTTCTAGGCAAGGATGGCAATCTTGTGCTTGCTTTGGTGCTTCTGCAGAATCCAGCGTTGGGTTGGATTCTATGTGGCTGACCTCATGAGCCATCTAGACATCTGACTGGGGGCAGGAGCATAGCTAAAGAAGTGCAGGGGGGTGCAATTGCACTGGGCAACAAGCTTTAGGGGGGCAACAAGCTGAGCTTGACATTAGTGGCCAAAATTGTGAAAGCCTTGGCATGTATGAATCATACCATCATGCTATGTTTCATTGGAAAGGTAATTTAAGGCATTGCGGAAGGCAATGAAACAAATCAGAGTGTGATGTCTTTATCAAACATTGTGGCCAAAAACACAAACAAAAATACAATGGTGACATCACTTCCTGTTGTGATGTGACTTCCAGGGCCACACTCTGCCCACTGCACTGGGCACCACTTTCACTAGCTACGCCCCTGTCTGGGGGTGCCAGCCTCATCAACTTTCCAGCACCAGGGTGAGGGCGATGCAGCCCTGAGGGAAGGAAACAAATATTCCCTTACTTTGAAGAGGCATCTGTGACGACTACTCCACTGCAGAATGAGGAACATGTCCCATTGGCACAGCTATGTCAGTGCTAAAGTGTTGGTTAGGATTGCACCCTAGACCTGGCCTCTGCAATATCAGTGGATTTTACAGCAAATTGTAACCAAAGGCACCTGGTTACATTTTCATTGAGTTCCTGCCAAGAAGTTCTCCACAATCCCCAAGGGCGGGGCCAGGTTTATATTTTCCAAATGGGACCAAGTGATGGAGATAACTTGTCTTTGTTCTCCGTCTAATTCATTTTCAGGCGGCGGTTGATTGCGTGCAATTAGGAACCGATGAGAACTCCCTGATGCCTTCTTACAAACCAACAAGGCTCTTTAGCAGAGCATCATGGCACTTGGGAGAGCACAAAAAAACAGCAGCGTCTCCTCCAGGAAAAGAATGTTTATTAAACTTACAAAGAAGGCCGAAGCTATTAAGACCTGCAGCTGTTCCTCATATCCCAGCATCTGAAGAATTCCTGGGGGCTTCAGGGGGGTTTTGTTGCAAGAACTTCTATATTCCTGCGATTCACAGGTGTGCTTTAGCTGGAGTTTTCTCACAGAAACTCTGGGTCCGGGGAGATTGAAGGGGAGAACTCAATCTTTGGTCGGCTTCCTTTAGAGATCAAAACGGAACCAGGTCAGTCTTGGTGGGGTTTTCTTTTTCCTTTGGCAAAGTCAAAAAGGAAATGGAATATTCTTCAACTTGCTTATTTTTAACCCGACATGATGATCAGATAGGGAAATGATGACAGCTACATCAATCACACACTGATGGTCACTGTTAGGAGGGCTTCATTACCGTACAACGGTGGTTCTCAAACTTTTTAGCACCGGGACCCACTTTTTAAAATGACAATCTGTCCAGGACCCACCAGAAGTGATATCATGGCCGGAAGTGATGTCATTGTGATGCCAGAGCCTGCTGCTTTCCTGAGAATGCTGCTGTAAGTTGGGTTATTTCTCAGCCATTTCCAATAGCAAAGTGAATCAGAAAGGAAAAAGTATATATTTACAACCTTGACACAAGCAAAACAACCACACACCTATCCCCCGTTCCAGCATCCCATCTTCCCCTACTTTCAAGATGGCTGCTCTAAGTGCTTCGCGACCCACCTGAAATTGGCTTGTAGCCCACTGGTGGGTCCTGATCCATAGTTTGGGGGTCCTGATCCATAGTTTGGGAACCACTGCCCTACAAACCTTAAAGACAGATAGCAAAATGTTTTGCGCTAAACAGGATTCATTCAAACAGTGAGAAGTTTGCTAGGGAGGGCTGCCAGCTTGGATGCATCAACATACCAGAGATTTCTGAGACTGCCGACCCTTGAAAGACGGTGGAAAAATCAGCACTATGGTGAAACTCCACAGTAAAGAGGCAGAGACCGGCAGCAGCCCCCAAATGAACTCAGGGTTGAATTTTGCCATCCAGCTGCCTGAGAAAAAAGCAAAGTGCTGGAGAAACCAGGTCAATAGTGGCAAACTGGCAACCTTACCACTAGACCAGCAACCTTGCAAACTGCAGGAGCTCGGCTATTGGCAGGGCAGTTTGCAGCTACCAGACTTTTGAATAGCCCCAATACTTGAGGCAATGAGTTATCTGATCTTTCCATCATCTGTGTTTTCATTAGTGGCTCTGCGGGGTACACCAGAAATCGGGTCACCATGTACCAACTGGGTCTCAACCTACAGTTGAGCAACACTGATTTAGGGTCATACACAGAGAATTCTTAGCCCCATGGCAAACTACATTTCCCAGAATTCTTATGCAGGAGGGAGAAGGCATCACTGGTCAAGTGCTAAAAATAAAAACCAAGAATACCTTTGAGTCATCTCAGGCATTTTCTGTGCCGTTGAAAAGACAAAGCCTCCCCACTCCTGCAGCTCTTCCAAACAGACCCATTCTGTCCTCCCCGCCTTCCTTGGACAACTACAAAGGAGGGGAAAAGCTATTTAAACAAACAACAGATGGGAGCCAAGATCGCTGTGCGCCAAGCACATATTAAAGGCACATGTGGGTGCCTCCTACCTTAAGCATATGCTCATACTTCTGCCGCAGTCATGATTGTTCTCTTGCTTGGAGAATGTCTCTCTGTGCCTTATATAGGCACAAATGTTTTCCAAGCCGATGTCCCACGTTGAATGTTTTCTCCAAACACACAAATCAAACGTGATGTGGCGCACTGTTGCATTTTGGCCTTGGCGGTTTTTCTTTGTCGTGGCAGCGGCAAGGAAGGGCGGTCCAGATTGAGAGCGCAATCCTAACCTGGAGTTAGGCCGGCACAGTGAGGCCAGCAAAGTTTGGCCACCGCACAAGGGCCACCGTAAAGCTCGGAGTCATTCGGAGCTTGGATCATTCTCGGAGTCAGGAAGATGGCACAAGTCTGGCTGGCTGGCAGTTAGGCCACATCCAAGGCCTCATCCCCAGGCCACGTGGCCCCGATGCAGGCCGCACGGCTTCCTTGGACCTGTGCCCACTATTTACCTCACATTTACCTCAGAATTTTACCTCATAAATTTACCTCAGAATGCCAGATACAAGGGAGGGGCGTTTGGGCCACTCTCGGAGTCAGGGAGGATGGCGCACGTGTGTGTGCTGGCCTCTCTGACACGGAGAGTGGTGCAAAATTCTGAGGAGCACATCAGGGAGTCTGGAGCCTCCCCTGGTACAAAGGCACAAACACGCTACTTGTGCTGGGGAGGCTCCAGTGGCCTCCCAAACCTCGCTGGACATAGCGCAGGCCCACAGGCCGGCCTGCTCCAGTACAGCTTAGGATCAGCGGCAGCATTCAGCCAGTACGCTGGGCGGGACTTACCTTTGACCGGCAGCCCGCCTGCTGCGTAACGGCGTGTTCCGCCGCTTTCCTGCCCGCCGGGGCGGGCGGGAAAGCGGCAGAACGCGCCGTTACACAGCGGGCGGGCTGCCGGTCAAAGGTAAGTCCTGCCCAGCGTACTGGCTGAATGCCGCCGCTGCTTAGGATTGGGCTGCCCGTCTCCCCTTGAGGAAATTGGGAGTGGTGGGCAGGGAAGAGGAAAAACATTAGGCCTCCTTCCCCAATGCCACAGTTCTGACCCAATTTGCACACACCCGTGCAGTCGCTTTCAGCACAAGTCAAGCAGGTTGAGATGCTCCACTCGGCCCCCTGCAACACAGGCTTGTGAAAGCATCCCAGGACAGAGACATTACAGCTCCTGATGCTGTCTGGTGTTCCTCAGTGAGAGCCAAACAGCAAAGAGCTTCCAGGATGAAATTCCTGCACACAAGCGCACAGCCGGCATATTTTCTCAGGTGCCGTAAGGGTCACATACCAGTAACGGGCTGAAGAGACTTCCCCTTCTCTGATATTTGGCTCGCAAGCCGCCATTACACACTTGGAAACAGAAAACCCAGAACAGATTTCTCCTTCCTCCTGGTCCAGCTAGTAAAACGCCTTGCTCTGCTGCATATGTGATGGTCTGCGGCCTCTTTTCCTCGCGGGTGATTTATGGCCACCTCCACCGTCTCTCTCTCTCTCTCCCCACCTTCTTTCTTCAGGTTGCTTTGAAGGCCGAGAGGTGACTGATCTGAGAGCCAGACGTGAAATCCCAAACAAATTCCCCTTGACCAAAACCAGAAGCTCAATATTTTCGTTTCTCTTTAGCTGTTTGGTTTCCTCAAACCTTTTTACGCCGACGTGTGCGCGCCACCTTCTCAGCCACGTTTAATGCTTTGCGTCATTGACTCTGTTTCATCCAAATAAGGAACTGGAACGTGGCAGGAACTGTGGGTTGAGACCTAACTCATGTTGTAACCTTTCCAAGGGAAAAGAGGTATTGCTCATTAGCATACATTAATATTAAAATTCCTGCAAGTTCAATTGCCCAGTGGCTAGAAGACACCTGGGTGTTGGTTTTTAAAGTCAGCCAGGACAAATAAAGTGATTCCATTGATCTAAATCCGAAGAACCAACACTCCATGCATTAAATGGCAATTGTAGTAAGCAATGCAAATGAAAAGGCTTTTGCGCATGCCAAACGCACAAAGCCCTTCAACAATGAGGAAAGGAGAAGTTAACAAGCTGTTTGCCTTGTGCTGATAGTACTATTTATTGTTTTTCTTTAAAAGCATGGCATTCCACCTTTCTTGCCTTTCAGGTAACCCAAGCAGCTTAGAAAAGATTCTGTCAAGCGGAACACAGAATGATACGACACCAACAAGAACAATACAACTAATTAAGGGCTCAATCCTAACCTGGAGTTAGGCTGGCGTAGTTAGGCCAGCAAAGTTTGGCTGGCACAAGGGATACCAGCCCACAGATGTGCACCATCCTCCCTGACTCTGAGAGTGGTCCAAATGCACTTTACGGTGGCCCTTGTGCAGGCCAAACTTTGCTGGCCTAACTGTGCCGGCCTAACTCCAGGTTAGGATTGTGCAATAAGAGGTAGCATAAACCGAAAACAGAAACACCGCAACTGGTTTCTTACCGCATATCTTTGCAGGCTCAAGCAAAAGCCACCCTTTAAAACGTCTCCTGAAGGAGTGTGGAGGAGGGGCTGATTGAGCTTCCCTGGAGAGGACATTCCACAAGGTTGGCACCACCGCAAAGCAGGCCCTCTCCTAGTAGACGATCCCAGAATCTCTGAAGGCAAGGATAACAGGAACAAGGCATGAGATGATGACCAAGGCATACTAGAGTCTACATGCATAATCCCCCAAGCAGTCATGGTGTTTGCCTTTCATTTAAATTCAGGGGGGGGGGAAACAAGCCCGACTTGGCTCTCAGAAGTTTGTAAAATGTCGACCTACGCTTAACCACTTTGCCCTGATGGATGACTGGCTTTTTTGGGAGGGGAACAGGTATGTTTCCTCTTTGCGTCATGCAACGTTCTGGCCAGGAAGCTGCTCTATTTCAAAGTGCATAGACAGGATGACAGCATGTACCCGGCACACTGATGTTCTCAGATGTGAGCTCAGGTTGGATACAGGTTCTGCCTTGTGAGCACAGTCTGTGAGCAGTCTCCGTCAGCAGAGTGTGTTTTCGTGCCTCTTGACCTTCTCAAAAATCATGATGAATCGGAGAGAAGCAAATCCCTGGTTTGCGTTCCCTCCGTGCAAGGAAAGAGGAACCTCTTTCCTTTGGCCTGGGTCTCTTGTGTAAATTGGAACGCTTGGCTGTGCTCACGGACTCCTGACATCAGTCTCTGGATTAACAGGGCCATCAAATACCTGGGTTGCTACCGCACAGGAGCAGAAGTATTTCCCACCCATTTTAGGGTGTTTTTACAGTGCGGAATGCTAATTCCACACACTTGGCCCCTGTCAGAACAGCTGTCAAAATGCAGACCGGCTTGTTGAATTTCAGCTGCTCTCTAAGTTGTCCACCAAGGATGCAAGTCACAAATGGGTTGCCGGCTGACCAGAAGAAAACTGGCTTAGACATCTGTTGTGCTTGTTTTGGAACTGTTGCTGGAAAAAAAAAACCACAGGATATTTCTCCCCCTTGCCCCAGGGGAAAAAAAAAGCAACTATTGCACACTGTAGGTGAACTGAGAGTTGCTGATGATTTATTTGCTAGTTTCATTTACCGTATATATATTTGTATATAAGTTGAAGCTGGAAATCATAGAATTTGCTATGACCCGTGGATAAGTCGAGGGTAAAACTTAGAGGAGCATATGAAATTGGAGAATACAGAATTGGAGCTATTCTCCAAACAAAAAGGAAGACAGATGAAGGTGCTTATGGGAGTTGTAGACTTTGTGAGGAATACAGTACAGCAGTTCCAGAGCAGCAGCCTTCATAACAACTATAATTCCCATAATTCCCATTACAATTCCCATAAGTGGCATGGGAGGGCACTTCCCATTGCTTCTGGTGGTCCTCTATGGATCTGGTTATCCACGGATTTTGGCATACGCTAGGTTCCAGGAATGGAATTCCCTCAGGCAGAAGCGTACCTAGAGGGGGATCACAGCACTAAGTTTTGCAAGCCGCCACTTCCCTCCTTTTTGGAGCCATTAGTAGTCAACGTGGCCTCCATTTTGCTTTAGCTGCTGGGAATGGCTCCAAAGAGAGGGAGAGCAGCTGCTTGCAAAACCTATTGCTGGGATTCCCCTTCTAGGAATGCCACAGCCCACAAGTGGCAAGGGCTGACTGTATGGGGAGAGACTAGAGGGCTTCTAAAGGAGAAAACATTTGGGAAAGGCTAAAGGAAGCTTTGGGATAGGAAATCTCAAGGCAGCATCCATCCTTCACAGCAGCTTAAGAAATGCAGAACTGGAGCTTTGCAGGAGCTGAGTGGAACATAAAACAAAGAATCTTACCTCCAACATGTGGGGCACATCGGTTCGATTCTGTCGGGCCATTGCTTCCATGACTACACTGGCTGCCAGTTCCTTTCCGGGCCCGATTCAAAGTGCTAGTTTTGACCTTTAAAGCCCTTTATGGCTCGGGCCCAGGGTATCTGAGGGACCGCCTCCTTCCATACAATCCTACCCGTGCTCTGAGGTCATCTGGGGGCCCCCTTTTGACTGTGCCACCACCAGGAGAGGTGAGAGGGATGGCGGCCAGGAAGAGGGCCTTCTCAGTGGTGGCCCCCCAACTTTGGAATACCCTTAGAATTGAGAACTGTTCCCTCTTTGTCGGTATTTCAGCGGGGGCTGAAGACCTTTTTATTTCAGCAGGCTTTTAGTTGTTGACAGGCTGGCTGGTTTGTGCATCCTCTTTTTACACCCTTGTATATTTTATGATCCACGGGGTTGGCTGTTTCAAATTTTAATTGTTTTAATATCGTTTTAACTATTGTTTTTAACTGTCACACATAATGATTTTATTGTATTTTAATTGTTGTAAGCCGCCTTGGGTGCCTTCGGGCAGAAAGGCGGGGTATAAATTTAATAAATATATAAATAAATAAACATCATGTCTGCACGGGCTTTATGTTGATGAAACATCTCGCCAAGGTCATGGAAGTACAGAACAGACCCATTCGCTCTGAATGCTCAGCAAGGCCAACTGCCAACTCTACACTAGGGCAGTTGAGCAAGATTGACCGATCCTCATAAAGATTCCTGTGTTGAAGTCTCATTTTGTGTATGTTAGTTGCAAATAACTAGTCCTATTGAGCTTGATAAGGCTGAAGTGTGACTAGATTCTTCTGGACTGGAGGCTTTTGTGTATAGTCACTCCATAAATATAACAAGAAACAGAAGAACGTTTCATCCCATTGTAGTCACTGGGCATTATCTAGCTTGCAGTCATCTCTATGCAGAAGAACAAAGGGATAGTCCTGCAGAAGGGAAAATACTCCTGCTTAGTGGTTTATGAATCACAGCCAAACTCTCAAGGAGGAGCAACAAGATGGGAAAGCGTTTACCAAATGACCTTGGAGCCTCAAAGGAACGTCTGATCTGAGATTGGTTGTCCTGAGATCTGCAAGGGGAGAGGTAGTTTTCAAGGAAAGCAGATAGATGCAGTATGAGGAAAGGAACCATAAAAATGATGTTTATGCATTATAAGCCCCCAATGTTTTTATCTTTCTAGGAGAAGAAAAAGGGTTGGATCCCAAAAGGGATTGGGAAATATCTCAGAAGATAGCCGCACACCTCCTTCTTAAGCATCCTTGTCTTCCTATCGCAAGTTGCCCATCTTAAAAATGCTTTAAGCCTCAAAATAATTGTGTCAGGGTGTTCCAGGGCCATTATTTCAGTGTGTTGAGCAAGCTGGCGATTCTTTCTTGAACAAGGTTGGATTATCCCAAACTCCCCCAATAAGCACACAAGACCAGGACTTGGACTGAAGGGCCACTTTATTGAAAATACTATCACAACTTGCAACTGGGCCCTAAATGCGACACATTCACCCAACGTGCAGGCTCTCAGAGGAAATGGCTCTATCCATCTTCCTTCTCTGGTGATCTAGATGATTGACGGGTATACCTGTCTGACTCCAGGTATGAAGTCTGACTCCAGACTTCAGCCTGTCAGAGCCATCATTGCCCATCTTGTGGTCTTATGTGCTCCCTGAGGCTTCTGGTGGGCCACCGGAAGCTGGAGTAGATGGGCCTTTGGCCTGATCCAGTGGGGCTTTTCCTATGTTCCCGTGAGTACATGTCTGAAGAGGAGCATCTGTTTCTGGCGGCTGTCAAAGAGAAATGCTGTGGAGAATCTTGACTGGCCACCGGTGTGTTTACCTCAGAATTTACCTCAGAATGCAAGGTGCAAGGGAGGGGCAATAGGATGCAGGCATCTTGTTGTCTCCTTACCTGGGCTCCCTGAGGCACCTGGTGGGCCACTGTGAGATACAGGAAGCTGGATTAGAGGCCTTTGGCCTGATCCAGTAGGACTCTTCATATGTTCTTATGTTCAGTGAGCAGCCATGTGGGGATCCCCAATCACAGACTTTGCGTAGCATGTAGTTTGGCCATGAGAGAGATAGTTTTGCACTCACTCCCCTGCCTAGGCTTCTCACAGCTTCTGCCAAACAAAAGTCTGCTTTTCTTTTTTCTTTTTTTGGCCTACTCTTAACTGTCATCCTTTGGATGTGAACTGACTCCACGTCGACGCTAGCTCACGCTTCGTTGACTTCAATTTGCATTTTGATCTAAATTTGGTTGTATAAATGAAATTGGACTATCAAGATTCCAGAGGCCACTTGAAGGAAAAAAAAAATCCAATCAACAGCATTTCTGGGGGTTGTTTTCCATTCCAAATAAGGCCATTTGCTTTTAGAAGAAAACCAGAAATTGCATTTTGAAGTGTGTAAAAGTGTTTCTCATGCCAACCCTATTTTACACAGTAGAGGGCTTTCCTTAAAACCATCCATTCTCCCCTACAGGAGCAAACAACAGCCCAAAGGAATGCTTCATGTGGAATTGTTTAATTTTGATGAACAGAGTGCTACTTTTAGCTGGGAAGAATGTTCCCATAGACTGGTAGGCAACAGGAAGGCACCAGTTTCTCAGGGGAACAAAAGACCAATGGCATCCCCCCTTGCTGGGTGAAAATGAGTCTCAGGTCTCAGTCCGGGGCAAGTACTTTTAAAAGAAGGGCTGTGTCAGCTTCTCCCATGTAATGGCCCTGCAAAACACACCAGCTGCCACCGTCAGGTTCTCAAGTCCATTTTGTAGACCTTTGATTCTCAGCTATAACTAAACTGTTGTTTTCCAAAAAGTATCTCTGCGGACAGAGCGCGGTGGGGAGAGCACAGCACTGAATGGGAGAGAGAAAACAGTGGAAAGGGCCGGCCTCCTCCTCTTCTGTCCATGAAGAAAGACTGCAGCGTTTGGGGCTCTTCAGTCTAGAAAAAAGGCGCCTGAGGGGGGACATGATTGAGACATACAAAATTATGCATGGAAGGGATAGAGTCGATAGAGGGATGTTCTTTCCCCTCTCTCAAAACACCAGAACCAGGGGGCATCCGCTAAAACTGAGGGTTGGGAGAGTTAAAACAGATAAAAGGAAGTACTTTTTTACCCACCGGGTAGTTAATCTGTGGAACTCCTTGCCACAGGAGGTGGTGATGGCATCTGGTCTTGATGCCTTTAAGAGGGGATTGGACAGATTTCTGGAGGAAAGGTCCATCGTGGGCTATAGGCAATGATGGATTGTGCAACCTCCTTACAAAGGTGGTGGGCTACTGGTACCGGGTGCAAGGGAGTGGCAACAGGATGCAACAGGATCTTGTTGTTTCATGCCTCCCTGGGGCACCTGGTGGGCCGCTGTGAGATACAGGAAGCTGGACTAGATGGGCCTTTGGCCTGATCCAGCAGGGCTCTTCTTATGTTCTTATGTCCCTGAGTGGCCCATTGGCTGGGTCCGCAACTGGTTTACTCTCAACCAAACTGGGAAAGCTCACACATCAAGGCATGCAGGCATCTTTGAGAGTGCTATAAGAAGCAGAGGTCCTCCCTGAATCATAGCTAACTGTACCCTCCCTACTATAGGACCTGGAGCTATCCCTCCCTCCCTGGCTATAGGACCTGGAGTGGTGTCATCATGATGTCACATGATATCATGGCATCACTTCCACTTCCGTCTGTGCTGCCACTCAGACCAAGAAAGCAGCC
Source organism: Lerista edwardsae (assembly GCA_029204185.1). Classification (NCBI taxonomy): domain Eukaryota; kingdom Metazoa; phylum Chordata; class Lepidosauria; order Squamata; family Scincidae; genus Lerista; species Lerista edwardsae. The sequence goes on from JAJKFI010000011.1 coordinate 1,963,467, forward strand.
ACCTCCCCTGTCTCTGGTAAGATGGCCGTACTGCAGCCATGCCATGCCAGGAAAACGACCTCTTGCGGCTTTCAAGCTGGTCAGCCACTTATTCCAGATTCTCTGCTGCATGGATGGGAGGCAAAAGCCCCCAACTCATTTTAATTTACACACCCCTTTTGTGTAGCACCCAGGTCAGGTGCGCCTCAGTCTCCACCCTTGTTATGCCTCTGCTCTTACACCAGCAGCCAGCGACTCTCCAGGCTTTCAAACAGCAGTGTGGTTTTTTTTTAATCTCTGGAGATGCCTGAGATAAAACTTAAGGGAGCCTATAGGGCCTTTCCCAGTGCTATAACACCAGCATCAGCCAATCTGGCACGAGAGGCTTCAGGGCCACAGTTGCAATACAAACGGAACTTTCCACGGAGATCTCCATTTGTATTGCAACTGTATTGCAACAGCCTTGCATCACGGGCACGTTGGTCCTTGTCAGTCAACAAGTGATCTATTAATCAAACAGGATCCCCGGAGTGTTCTTCACGCACACACACACTCACTCACTCACTCACTCACACACACACACGCACACACACACAACTATGAAAACTGAACGTGATGGTAATTTTAGTGCTATTGACAGACAGGGATTATTAAGCTGTCTTCCCAACCCTCCCACTTTCTCAAATGCTTCACCATCCTATTGTGAAGAGCATGCTTGTAGTTAAATGACCAGACCTCTAAACGTCTTACTAGTTCATTGGCATGGCAGTTTATTTCTTTTCCCCCCGCCTGCCATTCAGTGTGCAAGAATCCCCGCTGCTCTTCCCAGCATGCACTGCTGGGTGACCCTTAACCTCTGGCCGTGATTAATTGTTTTGGTGTCCTCTCTCTCTCTCTCTCTCTCTCTCTCTCTCTCTCTCTCTCTCTCTCT
>JAJKFI010000011.1:1973784-2016141 GCA_029204185.1 Lerista edwardsae
GGCGGACTGCCGCTCAAAGGTAAGTCCCGCCCAGCGTACCGGGTGAATGACGCCACTGTGCCCAAGCCATAAATAATATGTTTTTATTACATTGATACATCACCTTTCGCCGGTCATGGAAATTAAGGTGATACAGACATACCCTGGTATCTGTGGGGGGGGGGGAGGTTCCAGTCTGCGCCCCGTGGTTACCTGAAACGTTACCATGCGTTAAGTATGGGGTTTCCCACTCTCCCTTCTCCCCCTGCCCATCGTCTTCCTTTATTCTTGCTTTTACAAGTCGCTAACCGGCCTGCCTAGCCTTGTGCAAGTCAGGATTGTGCCCTAAGTTTCCTAACAATGAAATGCGGATGCTTGTCTCAGAGTACATACAGAACAGTGTCCAATGTCTTGGGGGGAAGGGGGTTAATTAGGCCATATTAACCCATGGCCAGTCCCCTGGGCTTTCAAGTATGTGGGGGGCCCTCCAAAACTCTTCAGGAAATGAATACAGTAGATTATCAGCTCTCCATCACTACCCACACCCCCAAAACAGCAGAAACACAGGCAGAAATCTGAGGAAAAGCCAGGCACTCCTAAGTTGTTCTCAAAAGGAGGGGGGCTCACAAATGGCCACAGGCTCACGTGGAAGCTCCCCAGCAATGCAACCTCCACATGCAGCCCAGCTCCATCTCTGGAGGCTGGGCTTGCCCCCACGAGGTTCTTGGAGAGCTCTGCAAGCCTCGCCTTTGCAAGGCTGGGCATCCTGTCGTCTCTTGCAGGCTGGAGAGTTGGTGGGTCAGACAGGGAGGCCGCAGGGACCAGATCTGAAGACCCAGGTGTTAGGCTGGATCTGCAAATGATCAGGGGGAACGCTGGGCGGGACTTACATGGGGCTTCCGCGTGATTGGCTGCCCGTCCGTAGAATTCTGCAGCTGTCCTGGCCGCGGGGGGGGGGCTGCCCCCGGTTAGCGGGCCCCCTGCTGCTCGCCCAGGCACCTGGCACGACCCTCACCTGTCCCCTGCAGCGAGCAGGAGCCCCCCCCCCAGGCCAGGGCAGCTGTGGAACGCTACGGACAGGCTGCCACTCAAGCGGAAGTCCGGCCTAAGTCCCGCCCAGCGTTCCCCCTGATCATTTGTAGATCCCGTCGCTGCTGATGTCCAGACATGCCAATTTGATGTGCGCTAGTCCCTGTGGGGCCTCTAGGCTTCAGCCTATTTGGCCTAATGGCTAATGGCCTCCTAGCCCTGGGTTAGGAGAAAGGTGGCAAAGTCTAAAAATCCAATTTCCCCTTTGAGCAGACATTGTCAAAGAGTTCCTTTCTGCCTGTGTTGCCTTTTGTAGGAAAACCCAACTGGCATCTCATTTCAAACCCTTGACACTTGGAATAGGGTTCTGTTCCACCACCTGACTGTTGCCCTTTTAGTGTTATCGCCACGGAGCCATCCTTGCCAGCGTGGGTGCCACTGCTTGCAGTGGGGTGTCCTGATGACTCAGCGCTCACATCGGCATGCGCTCGATTAACGGAGTTATCCTATCCAGTGCAGAAGCCGTTTGTTTTGCACCAGCAACTAAGATAATTACTGTCATGAGTGTGATTTTGAAGGGCGTTTGATTTTGCGGGGTGTGTGTTTCTTCCCGTGTCTCGATTCGGCAAGAAGGCACAGCCCGCTCAAGAAGCTTCATGGTTCCTTGTCAAGTTAGCAGAATTCATTCGGATTTCCAGCTGCCGGTAAAAAAACCCAAAAAGGCTTAATACATTCTGGGAGGTCGCAGTAATGGGAATACAAGCACAAAAGAGAAAAAAAGGTATGCCAGAACATACCCAGGCTCAGACAGAATTAACTCTGACTAGATGTCCTGAACCTTCAATCTGCATGTTTTTCCTTGCAAATTCAAGAAAGAAAATATCAATGCACGAGACAAGCAAAACATATAAAACCCTTTCTTATAATATGGTGTGATGGAGTACATTGCAGTCTTATTTCAAGAGCCCCGCTGGATCAGGCCAAAGCCCCATCTAGTCCAGCTTCCTGTATCTTGCAGTGGCTCACCAGATACCTCAGGGAGCACATGAGACAACAAGATGCCTGTATCCTGTGGCCACTCCCTTGCACCTGGCATTCTGAAGTAGCCTACCACTAATGAAAGGAGGTTGCCCAACCTATCATGGCCTATTGCCCACGATGGACTTTTCCTCCAGAAATCTGTCCAGTCCCCTTTGAAAGGCACCTAGGCCAGATGCCAGCACCAGTGGCAAGGAGTTCCACAGATTAATTACCCGTTGGGTAAAAAAGTGTTTCCTTTAATCTGTTCTAACTCTCCCAACCCTCAGGGCTCAATCCTAAACTGAGTTAGGCCAGCATAAACTAAGCCAACAAAGTTTGGCCAGCACAAGGGCCACCGTCAAGTATGTTTGGACCACCCTTGGAGTCAGAGAGGCCAGCACACAGACATGCACCATCCCTCCTGACTCCGAGAGTAGTCCAAACGTGCTTTATGGTGGTCCTTGTGATGGCCAAACTTTCCTGGTTTAGTTTATACCAGCCTAACTCCAGGTTAGGATTGCGCTCTCAATTTTAGTGGATGTCCCCCGGTTCTGGTGTTGTGAAAAAGGATGTTCTGGTGCTCTTTTCCCTCTCCCACAGCACCAGAACCAAAGGACATTTCTCATGGACCTGTGGACCAGAAATGTCCACCATCATCTAGTTCAGCGATTTTTAACCTTCTTCATCTTAGGGCACACTGACATTGTAAAACGGTCAAGGCACACCATCAGCTTTTTGACCGTTGACAAGACAGACCATGCCGCAGGTGTGGAGGCGCTCACATGCCCCCAAATAATAATAATAATAATAATAATAATAATAATAATAATAATAATAATACTTGGATTTATATACCGCCTTTCTTAGGTCACCAGATTTCTCTAATGACTATAACTCAAGGCGGTTTACATGGGCAGACTTTATTCAGAAACCCGAAGGTTTTTACAATTTATACAGAAACGTTCTATCTTCCAAGAACTACACACATACAGATGGATCTTTCTGGATTTAGTCCTTCTTTCTGGCCACCCGTTTGTCTTCTTGCTGGCTGATAAGTGGCTTCCCTGCTCCCACTAGAGAAGCAGCTGAACTTTGGCACAACTCCCCCTCACACAAGGCAGCCGAATCTCAGCTGTTAATCAGTCGCAATTAACGAGGTCTGCCGCTCACAGAGACTTCTGGCTGTCCCGACTTCTCACAGAGACTTCTGACTTTGGCGACCTTCAGATCTTCAGCACTTATCTTCAGGCAAACGGAGGCATTAACCCTCTCGACTAATAGCTCTACCAACAAATGGCCCTTCCCCACACTCCCACAGCGCACCTGTGCCACTTCATCCTGGTTAGAAATTGCTGGGTTCTTTTCAGACCACCTCATTCCCCGATTCCCTGATGATTTCAAAACTTTGGGAAGAACAAAATTGGAGATGCTGATTATTTGAGCCTGTCTGTTGCCCCTAAAATGTCTAGAAGCAAAAGCCGCCTACCTAGCTTACCAGCTTCATAAATCAATCTCTTGCCGATGCCTGAACTTTGAAGTCAACCGATGGGTCATAATGGAAACAATCTCGCTCTCTCCCCCTCCGCACCTGGGCAAAATCTCTCCTTTCGAGATGAATTTTGCAGAAGACAGATAAAAACAGTGATTACCTGAGCGTAGCAGGCCCACTTCAAAGGCTCCCTTTTTTTTTTTTCCAGAGGACATAATCAGATTCTGATGCTCCGAGCTGGGGCACCCACCAACTGCTCATTTGATCACGGCTCCAAACGGTTTTGCCACAGAAAGACACCTAAATCAATTACAGAACAGACATCTGCTCCAGCGAACGTGCCTGATGACTTCGGAGGAAGAATGTGCGCTACAAAGTAGTGGTCCGGAGGGAAGGCAAACAGGTGGCTGCAGGGGGAAGAGGGGATTAGGGGCAAATGGAAAGCAGTCTGGTTGTGGTATGGCTGCCAAGGAAAAAGGGGGCTTACTATTCCCATGCCTATTACCAGTGATGTCATGCAGGGGGTACGCGGGGGTACGCGAGTACCGGTTCCTAGGATTACAGCTGGCCCCGCCCATTCGCCCGCCCACTCGTCGACTCCGCCCTCTGCAACGTTTGAATTTTCTGCATGTTTGAGTTGCCTGCGTGTTCTCAGAGCCAGGCAGGCAGGCAGGCAGTGAGCGGAGCCTTGCCTTTCCTTGCCACTGAAAAATGAGTTGCTCTGGGGTTTTAACATGATGCCAGTCCTCCTTCACATGTTCTGGGGGTGCTGTGGAATACTGTTGCAACTGTTGGGTCAGTTTAAAATCATCTGAGGCCTCAAAAAGGGCTTTTTTCATGTCACTTCCTGCCACGACATCACTTCTGGCTTATGCCGTCACTTCCGGTGGGCGGGTCCCGACACATGCCAATCAAAAGTGAGTACCTGTTCTTAAATCATTTAGATGACGCCACTGCCTATTACTATTGCCTATGTAGAAAGGAGCAAACATTCACACTGGGTGCAACATGGGCAGCTCAGTCCTGAGCTGAGCTGGAGCAAGCAGGCCAGCGGGCCTGCAGCTTGTGAGGCCTGAGGAGCCTCCCCAGCACATTTGTGCCCTTACGCCAGGGGAGGCTCCAGCCTTCTCAATGGCTTCCTTGGATCTGTGCCCACTACAGGGCTGAATCAGGGCTGCGTGGCCTAGAGGCAAGGCCTTGGCTGTGGCCTAATGGGCGCATCCCCCACACAGCCCCTCCCTGGGCACATGTACCTCAGAACACCACTGGATGCAATTTGAAAGCACTTCTGGTTGCGTCTGGGGGGCCTCGGAGGGCCCGACCCACAGATTCAGTTATCTGTGGGTTTGGTATCACCCCCGGGGCGGGGAAGACGGCGAAACAGACCGGAACGCAACGGGCAGGCTGCCGCTCACCCGTTCCTCCCGCCCAGCATTCCGGCTGCATGACGCCGCTGATCACAGCTGTGCAGGCCTTGCTTCCAGATCTAGCCACCTCCTCTGAAAGAATCCATCCCGAGACCCTGCAGGGCAGTTGCGATCCTAAAATCTGTATGAATTGCACAATCGTCCCAGTGTCGGCAACGGCCCTTTTCAAAGCAGAAAAAAAACCCACATCAACTGAAGTTTTCCATGTTTATCTTATTCATTCCCACTTACATCAAAGGGCGTTTGGCTTTTTGTTTGTTTTTTTCCATGGAGCAGTCCAAGCGCTAGCCCTACACTTCTTCTTCTTCTTCGTCCTCGTCTTTTATGACTTTGTCGGTTGCGTTTCATTGAACATGCTCCATTGATCAATTCACAGGGCCTCACTTTATCCTCGCTCAATCAGGACAAGAGCCCATTGGACAGAGATGAAAATATTCCTCCAAATGGCATCTCTGCCTGTTCTGGCCAGGAAACACACACACACACAGAGAGAGAGAGGGGGGGGAGAGAGAGAGAGAGAGAGAGAGAGAGAGAGAGAGAGAGAGAGGAAAGCTCACTGAAGCCCAGCCAAACTTTCACTGAATCACTCCTCTAGGTGCAGCAGCCAAATTCTGACTCTCCTGCCACGCAAGGCCGCCAATCTTTTGTGGAGAGTTGGGCCTCTCATAGCGAGCTGAACAACAGTTGTGCTTCAACGGCAAGGCAAGCCGAGCACTTAGCTTGGCTCTCCCAAGCAGGGGGTCGCTGCAACCTGGTTTCTCTCCCTTCTTGTGGCAGCCGACACTTGGCTTATATTATTTCACGCGCCCATCGGCAGGAGGGGGGACCAATGCAACAATCTAGAACTGGAAGACGACAACAAAACAAAAGCACCAAAAAAAAAGTCATTTGCATTTGTGGGGTTTCTTTTGCCGTCGCAAAATAGGCAGAAGTTAAAAGCACTGTCCGCGCATGGGATGAATGGCAAACGGCTTGTTTTCATCTCGCCGATTGAACAGATTCCCGCAGTTTACTTTTTCCTTTTTCTTTAGTATCTTCTGGCATCTTTGGATCCGGCAACAAAGGAATTCTTTTTGGACTCAGCATGTGGTCAAATGAAGATCCAGTTCAAAGTGACATGAAAATCAGAAATATTGGCTAGATAACAAGTATTGTCTTTTTCGAGGCCTCTGTTCTTCATTGTCAGTAGTTGCCATAACTGGAGAGCCATGCTCATAGAGAAGTAAGAAATGTTCAAAGTCGGCGACAGATGCTTTATTAGAAGGCAAACCTTGCTCTTTTTTCTATTCATTTCATCCTAACACAGGCAGGTTTCCAAGGGGGAAAAAAAGCCGCTTTGAAGTTCTTCCTCTCCGTCTTTTTTTTTTCATTTGATGGGCTTAAAAAAAAGGATCCTAATTTCAAATGGCCAGCAAGGCCTTCTTAAATGCTCTTATTTTACAAAATATTGCAATGCCACAACAAGAGCTCATTACCAGTCCTCCTTTATTATACTTGTCTAATTAAGTCATTGGAAAGCAGACTTCTGACAATGAGTTCTGACAAAATTAGCTTTCAACAAAAGAGGGGCAAAGAAGCCTTGATCCCGGCAGGTACGGTGGAAGGGTGAACCTTTCGCTTCAGTCGACAGCAATCGTTAAGCAATCTGGTCCACTGGCCTTGTGGAAATTCATGGTTGTGGGTTTTTTTATTCCCTTGGAATTGCACAAGGTACCGCAAAATCGGTGGCTAGCATATTGCAAGGCAGTGGTTCTCAAGCCTTCTTGCACTGAGACCTATTTTTTTACAGTGACAATCTATCCGGGACCAGTGGTGTCATGCTGCTGGAACGCTGGGCAGGAGGAACGGGTGAGCGGCAGCCCGCTCATTGCGTACCGCTCCGTTTCGCCGTCTTCCCCTCCCCCACGGAGCAGTTCGCAACGGGCAGGCTGCCGCTCACCCGTTCCTCCCGCCCAGTGTTCTGGCAGCATGACACCGCTGTCCGGGACCCACCGGAAGTGATGTCATGGCTTAACATGCCATCATCTCCTTCTTCATCCTTTAAGGATGAGGCATTCTGAACCGGACGCCACGCGGCTCCTGTCGTCTTTCCCCCAGGGGTCAGTTTAAAAGCTGCTCTGCCACCTTTTTAATGTTATGTGCCAGCAGCCTGGTTCCACTTTGGTTCAAGTGAAGCCCGTCCCTCTTGTACAGGCCTGGCTTGTCCCAAAATGTTCCCCACTGCCTAACGAATCTAAACCCTTCCTCCCGACACCACCGTCTCATCCACGGATTGACCAGCGGGGGCGGTGAAGACGGTGAAACGGAGCGGTACGCAACGGGCGGGCTGCCGCTCACCCGTTCCTCCCGCCCAGCGTTCTGGCTGCATGATGCCGCTGGTCCCGGCCCACAGTTTGAGAAATACTGGTTTAAGGGCTACAGGACCAGGCCCTTTGTCAAGCAACTGCTGGTCAATAGTCCAGGATGCTCAGTATGTTTTTATGGAGGGAAGCCAATGGTTAGAGTAGCTTGACTGTTTGTTGCCTATCTGCAGTAGTGAAATTCAGGGGGTTCGCCCAGTTTCTATAGAACCGGTTGTTAAATGGCCAGGCCCCGCCCACTCACTTACCTTGGCTAGCTTCGGTTTTTATTTTTGCTCCAGCTATGACATCATAGAACCGGTTGTTAATTCATTTGAATTGCACCACTGCCTATCTGTGTTTTTGAATGAGATAGTCATCAGAACTGGGTGAAAGCTTCTGTGCCTTCCCAGGGGAGGGGAGGAGACAAAAGCACAGACAGCAGCTCTGCCTTTAGATTGGACAGAGAGAAAGCTTCTAGCTGGTGTTAGCCAAAACTGGGGGTGGAAGGTATTGGCTTAAACCTTGGAAGGTGGAGCTGAATAAGAGCCCAATCCTATTGGGCTACCCCATGTGCTCTTGTCTTACCTCTAGCACCGGTGGTAATGACACTACCAGTGCAACTCTAACCTGGAGTTAGGCCAGCACAGTTAGGCCGGCAAAGTTTGTCCGGCACAAGGGACACCGTAAAGCGTGTTTGGACCACTCTTAAGAGTCAGGGAGGATGGCGCACATCTGTGTGCTGGTCCAAACATACTTTAAGAGTGAAACATACTCTAAGAGTGGTCCAAACATACTTTACGGTGTTCCTTGTGTCAGTCAAACTTGTGCCGTCTTAACAGTGCTGGCCTAATTCCAGGTTAGGATTACACTCCCAGTGACATAAAGTCATCCAGTCATGAAGACATAAACAATAACTAAATACCTATTATCCTGAATCAACTGTCAATCAGTTTCACTGGGTGTCATAAAGTCAAAACTATCCATTTGAAAACAATGCAAATTTCATGTATTAAAAAAGTTAATAATTAAGTCCACCCCTCTCTCTTTCCCCAGGATCGCAGGGTGCCCAGGACAGCTTTGTACTTATTTTAAATAGTGTGCTATTTAAAGAGGCACCGTTCTAATGAATCACTTCCTCCAAAAGCTGGAATTTGGTTATTCTCAAATAACTCCCGATCTGTACAAACCAGCCTTATTACCAGCAATTCCCACTTGTTTATAGCAAGAAAAACAGCATCGTCCAATAGTGGGCCACTGAAACAGCTATTACTGATCATCCGCAGAACCCTTTCATTGTTCCTTATTGTTCGTGACATTATGCTCAGAACGCTGAACTATCCATTTCAAAAGGATGCAAATCTCTCTTTATTATGGCAGGAACCACAATTTTCTATTGTCATCCCTTTTGTGCTTGTAAGTGAAGAATTAAAATGTCAGTGTTCATTGTTACTTCTTCATATTTTATGGATTAAGCCTTTTTGTGTGTGTGTGCGTGTGTGAAAATGTTTTGGGAAGCCGCACCACAATAAGGGAACTTCACAGAGGCGGAAAAGGAAGTGAATTATTTAACGTGCCGAGAAGACGAACTTCATTATCACAAATACAAATGTACTGAAAGGCACCTCACTATGAAAAGGAATTCAATAACCTGAAACAGGAAACATAGAATGTCTGGGTAGACAGAGAGGCTGATTTGCAGCGAGCTCATCGACAAGCACCAAGTTGTTAGGAGAGGAACGGAATAATAGCTGTAAGGAGCTGAAAACGATGGAAAACGGGTAACCAAACCCACTAAGTTGAGAGGGTCAAATAAGATTGGGGACATGGTCAAAAGGGGCAAATTAACCATATTTCACATGCAATAATAATGTTGGTTGCAAAACCTAATGCTCAGCGGCGTCATGCAGCCGGAACGCTGGGCAGGAGGAACGGGTGAGCGGCAGCCCGCCCGTTGCATACCGCTCCGTTTCGCCATCTGAAGACGGCAAAACGGAGCGGTACGCAACAGGCGGGCTGCCGTTCACCCGTTCCTCGCGCCCAGCGTTCCGGCTGCATGACGCCGCTGCTAATGCTGCACCCCACTCCTGGGATGTTAGTGCTCCATATTCAGGCATGCCATGGTATCTGCTGGGCTTCCGCTCTGGACACACACACTCCACCCCCATGGATACCTGAAACTGTGGATACTGGGGGTGCCTTTTAAAGATAGGAGAACATCAGTGGTACCTACAACAAGGTAAAGAAAAAAAGAGATGTGCTTAATGTTCCCCTATCTTTTTATCCTTTTTACCAAGGCACTGCAGGTTAAATCGCTGCTGCTGGGCTTCTGACCAGAAGGTTGGCAGTTCGAGACCACGCAACAGAGTGAGCTCCCATTGCTTGCCCCAGCTCCTGCCCACCTAGCAGTTCAAAGGCATGTAAAAACATGAGTAGATAAATAGGGACCACTTTGGTGGGAAGGGAACGGCGTTCCATGCGCTATGGCGTATAGTCATGCCAGCCACATGACCACGGAAGCTTGTCCTCAGACAAACGCCAGCTCTACAGGCTTAGAAACAGAGATGAGCACCGCCCCTTACAGTCAGTCACGACTAGACCATTCAGTCGTGGGGAACCTTTACCTTTTTTATCTTTTTAATAGGCATCCCAGTATCTGCAGATAACTGAAACCATGGATACTGAATCAGTGGCTACCAGGGCATGCCTGTATACTTTATCACTGTGGCCCCTCCCCAAATTGTTCAGCAATCAGGTTATTTCCTGATCCACTCATGGAGGTAGAATCACTGGAGTCCGCATCTCTGTCGGATTAATAGGAACGAAGTGAAGCCAGGGGGCGGGCTTAGCAGCCATGTTTTGGAACTCAAAACAATGCTGATTCCAAGCATTTCAGATTGGTTTGCGCGTACTATTTAGGACTGAATAGTTTACTCCTGAAATAAAAACTTACGAAAATAAAAACGTGTGATCGTGTAGAAACATCATTGGTAACCTTATTATGAATTAATATGCAATTACAAGGTTTAATTCCGCGTAATTATATTACTGAACATACCGGACGAAATGCTACTTGCTGTCTATTTAAACTCAGATTGCACTGCTTTGAAAGACTTAATTTAAATCTACACAAGCAAAAATAAAGTGTGAACGGGAAGGAAAGAAAAAAGGGGGAGGGTGGGCAAAAATTGGATAAATATGTAGGAAAATTACATTAAAATCTCTTCACAACACAAGTAGTTGTCAATATGAGAGGAATTCTTTTTTACTTCTAGACTATTAAGAGTTTTGTTTAAACTTCTACACTCACCCCCCCCCATAAAACAAATTCTGTTAATGTTCAGAATTTTGAAAATATTACAGTAGAAAATGGAAGGTGGGGAAAAAAGTGTAAACGGGAAGGGGGGGAAAAGGAGGGGGGGAAATTTTTGGTTTTTACCTTCTAGACCATTAACAGTGGGTGTCAGAAAATGGTGAATGAGACTGCTAGGAACAACAAGAAATTACACAGCTTCAAAAATAATGCACTCCCTGAACTGTAGTTTTATTGAACCGATGTAATGTGAATACATGAATCTTTCCGTGGAAATTAAATCCCATTTTTCGTACAGCGATTAGCACACCCGTATGCAGAACATGCAGGCATGCTTGAAGACGTTGAGATTCACTTTTACACACGTGCAGGGAGATTTATATTCGTGAGTTCGCAGCACTCCTCGTCCTTGGCGGGAAAGTTCTGAGTCAGCCATATTGTGTGACCCGGAAGCTTCAAGAAAATGACGTCATGCGGACTCCAGTGATTCTACCTCCATGGATCCACTAGGCATCATATTAAGCAAAACTGCTTGGTACAGTCCTTCCTGGATTGTACCATTTTATGGCTGCAGGATGGAGTTTGTGAATGCTCACTCACGTGTTTAACAACTTCCTACTTGTGGGAGGAAAACCACAGCCGACCACTTTCACTGGTGTACTCGTTTCCTGGGGTCAGAGAGACAGTTTTGTGGGGAAGCATCCAAAAACGTCCGCCCCTGCTTGCTGCTTGAAATGGTACAGGCTCAGGAAAACTCGGTCATGTGGTTTGCTGAACTCCAGCAAAGAAGCACCACATGTTGGCAAATTGGGGGTGGGGTGGGGGTGGGGGTTGGTTCTTCCAGATTTGCTGCTGAAAGAAATCCAGAGTGTCCCTTCCCTTAGTTTTGCTACCCCACCTAAAAGCCACAGTCACATCTGGAGCAGTTGGACTATTTCACTTCAAATTCCACAACTGAAATATTTTACAATGAGCTCCTCCGGGCAGGAATGTTACGCGCTGTATATTTATGGTCCTCTATAAATAATGATTTTTTTTCCATTAATTATTTTCTTTCCTCGTTCCTTAAGTGAACACAGCCATTTACAAGTACATAAAACACAAAGGCCTCGGCCCCCCCAAGGAGCTCGTAACGTCTAAGATGGCGAACGCTCCGTGATTGGTGGAAAGCGTGAGATTGCGCCTGGCCAGGACGCAAAAAACGGAAGCCGCCGTTGAAGGGACGGAGACACCAGTGGTGCTGCCCATCTGCTCAGAAGACAAAGGAGGGAGAAGTGCCAGGTCAAAAAATTGCAGAGGGATTCAGGGGAGAAAGAGACTGAGGGCGCAATCCTAAGCTGCGCTGGAACAGGCAGGCCAGCGGGCCTGTGCTATATCCAACACTTGTTGGGAGTAGGCTGGAGCCTCCATGGGGCAAAGGCACATTTGTCCCAGTGGTGTCATCTAAATGATTTAAGAACAGGTACTCACTTTTGATTGGCATGTGTCGGGACCTGCCCACCGGAAGTGACGTCATAAGCCAGAAGTGAGGTCGTGGCAGGAAGTGACATGAAAAAAGCCCTTGTTGAGGCCTCAGACTATTTTAAACTGACCCAACCGTTGCAACAGTACTCCACAGCACCCCCAGAACATGTGAAGGAGGCCTGGCATCATGTTAAAACCCCAGAGCAACTCATTTTTCAGTGGCAAGGAAAGGAAAGGCTCCGCTCGCTGCCTGCCTGCCTGCCTGCCTGGCTCTGAGAACATGCAGGCAACTCAAACATGCAGGAAATTCAAACGTTGCAGAGGGTGGAGTCGACGAGTGGGCGGGTGAATGGGCGGGGCCAGCTGTAATCCTAGAAACCGGTACTCGCGTACCCCCGCGTACCCCCTGCATGACATCACTGATTTGTCCCCTTACTCCAGGGTAGGCACCAGCCTCCCCTACGGGTTACTCGGATCTGCACGCGCAATATAGCAGGTGCAGATCCAAGCACACCGCACGGCCCAAATCGCCTGGCAACGGGCATCTGGTTCTGGGCATCTCCCAGATGACTTACCCCCGGACTGCCTAAACAGCAGCGCAGAGCGGTCCAAGTTCTGTGGGTGCAAGGGCGGCGTGCGCTTGTCCCGACAGGACAAGCAGGTCAGGATTGCACCCTTACTATTTCCTCTTAGCTTGATTGTTCAGCTTTGAACACCTAGGCCTGGACGTTTGGGCACTTGGCACAACTGGGGCACCAGTGAAGTAGATTTCACACTTCCTGTCACTGAGGACATTTTCACTAGTGTTGGGGTGAGCAGCCCTGGGTTGAACTTGCAAGAAGCGGGCAGCCCAACCCTAACTAACTTGGCACACTGTGAAGCAGTGGGGCCAGCAAACTGCGGCATCCTATGCATGGTGTAGCCATGCTGGCAGCCTCCTTTGGGAAAGGGGGTATTCGTACCCTTGCCCCCCCCCCAGTTTCAGTTCCAGCAGGCACAATGGGACTACTCGGAATTGCACCAGCAAAATTGCAGCCTTTTGTCAGTGGATCAGTGCCAGGAGGGGGGATAGGATCTACCACCAGACCCACCCACCCCCTCCTGGGCCCAATCCGCTCATTCCCCACTCCCGTGGATATGAATAAGATGAAGTTCAACAGGGACAAGTGCAAGGTTCTGCATGGATGCCCAAATGATCAAAAGTGTAGGTGCAGAATGGGAGATACCTGTTTTGGCAGCACAAGACCTTGGAGTTCGGTGGACCACAAGATGAACGTGAGCCAGCAGTGCGATGCAGCTGCAAGGAAGGCTAATGCCATTTTAGCCTGCATTAACAGAACTGTGGCTTCCAAGTTGTGAGAAGCTTTCCTCCACATCGGTGAGACCTCACCTGGAGTCCTGTGTCCAATTCTGGGCACCTCAGTTCGAAAGATGCAGCCAAACTGGACCAGGCTCGGAGAAGAGCAGGAAGGTGATCAGAGGGCTGGAAAACAAGTCCTGTGAGGAAAGGTTGAGGGAACTTGATACGTTTAGCCTGGAGAAGGTTGAAAGGGGATATGATTGTTGTTGTTGTTCAGTCGCTGTCATGTCCGACTCTTCACAACCCCCTGGACCACAGCATGCCAGGCCTCCTTGTCCTCCACTAGCTTCCGGAGTTCACCCAATTTCATGTTCGTTGCTTTGGTGACACTGTCTAACCACCTCATCCTCTGCCTCCCCCTTCTCCTTTTGCCTTCGATCTTTCCCAGCAGGAGGGTCTTTTCTAAAGAGTCCTCTCTTCTCATGAGGTGGCCAAAGGATTTGAGCTTCAGCTTCAGGGTTTGTCCTTCCAGGGAGCAATCAGGCTTGACTTCCTGGAGGATGGACCAATTGGACCTCCTTGCAGTCCAGGGGACTCTCAAGAGTCTTCTCCAACACCCTAATTCGAAAGGGGATATGATAGCACTCTTCAAATACCTGAAAGGCTGCCATCAGAAGAATCCAGCAGGGACCCTCAGGAAGCCAGCAGAGCGAAGCAGGGCATGCCAAGAAGATCACTGAATGCTGCAGAGCCCTTCCAGAGGCTGCAGGGACCTTCCGAATGGCATCTGCAACCAGCATGTGGCTGGTGGATGCTTCTGCTGGCCAGTCTCTGCATAGTGGATAACGAGGGGAGAGGCGCAGGTAACCAGGAAAGTAGCAATTCTGCCCCTTGCAGATAAGTGAGGTCTCAGTAGCAAGGTCTCATATAAAGAGGATTGACTGTATTTTAAGACAGATTTCTGAATGCGCTACTGTTTCACCACTACTAAATCTCATGGGATTTAGTCGAATTTCACCTAGATTTTTTTTTCTTCAAATCAGCTTTAAATGGATGACATTTTTGGGAGGAGTGCAGCGGCGTCTTGCAGCCGGAACGCTGAGCGGGAGGAACGGGTGAGCGGCAGCCTGCCCGTTGCGTTCCGGTCCATTTTGCCGTCTTCCTCCGTCTGCCCAGCATTCCGGCTGCATGACGCCGCTGGAGGAGTGTAAATAAGAACCCTAAAGAAGGAGATTGGTGTAAACACACTTGTAGTGTGGTTTGTTTGGAGAGGAGATTGACTTTCAAATAAGCCTGCTTTTCCAAGCATTTCACATCAAAAAAAAAAACATAGTCAAAATGCAAATGGAGCATAAATGGCCCTTTAATAAATGCTCATTCAACATTTATTCTTTTCTCAAATCATCGTTTTAAAGCGCTTTCATGGTATCGTTGAGAAGATGTGACATTAGAAAAATTGCTTTGACATGCTAAGGAGTTCCCAAGATTAACAAAAAGAGAGCGAACAAGATAAAGCTTTCCAAAAGGCCTATTTCAGAGGAATTATGACTTCCTTTGAAACTGTTCCAAGGTAGAAGTGCATTTAAGCTTGTTGGCATACATGTAAATGAAGGACTACAAAAGTATCCTCCGACATTCAACTTGAATTAAACCTTTAGGCTAATGTTCAGGAATGACAAAAAAGGCTAAATCTGTGTCGAGTGAAAGGAAAAAGGAAAAAACCCATGCACACTAAAAAGAGCCTTGTTTCTCTCAGATATCAATAAGAGAGGATTGGTTTCCATAACAAAAAAAAGTTATACAATGCCTGTAGCAGAAATTATCAGTTTAATTAGCATTAAGATATTGCTCGAGCCAGTGGACTTGATCTGATTTAACATGACATGTTCTGAAAAAAATGCCATTATGTTAGAGCAATATATCAGGAAGGTACAGAGTAAAAAAAAAAAGGTTGCCAAAACCATGTTTGGTTTACAAAGGGCGCAATCAGCGGTGTTATGCTGCCGGAACGCAACGGGCGGGCTGTCTATCACCCGGATGTCCCGCCCTGCATTCCAGCAGCATAATACCGCTGGGCACAATCCTAACCTGGAGGCCAGCAGAGTTAGGTCAGCAAAGTTTAGCTGGCACAAGGGACACCATAAAGCGTGTTTGGACCACTCTTGGAGTCAGGGAGGATGGCGCACGTCTGTGTGCTGGCCTCTCAGACTCCGAGAATGGTCCAAACATACTTATGGTGTTCCTTGTGCTGGCCAAACATTGCTGGCTTAACTGCGAAATTCAAACTAGGGAGGTTCTGCTTGGTGGCTCACAGCGCTGATTCACTGCTGCACAGGAATGGCTTCTGCTATATCAAAGCTATGGTTTTCCCAGTAGCAATGTACAGCTGTGAGAGCTGGACCATAAGAAAGGCAGAGCACCGAAGAATAGATGCTTTTGAATTATGGTGCTGGAGAAGACTCTTGAGAGTCCCCTGGACTGCAATCGGTCAATCCTCCAGGAAGTCAAGCCTGATTGCTCCCTGCAAGGACAAATCCTGAAGTTGAAGCTCCAATACTTTGGCCACCTCATGAGAAGAGAGGACTCTTTAGAAAAGACCCTCATGCTGGGAAAGATTGAAGGCAAAAGGAGAAGGGGGTGGCAGAGGATGAGATGCCTAGACAGTGTCACCAAAGCGATGAACATGAAATTGGGCGAACTCCGGAAGCTAGTGGAGGACAGGGAGGCCTGGCGTGCTGTGGTCCATGGGGTCGTGAAGAGTTGGACATGACTTAGCGACTGATCAACAACATATCAGAGTGAGGAAAGAGCTTGCTGGAGATCTCCATTAAGTAGGGGAATATTTGCCCACTTGTTCCAGCTTAAGCAGAGTCACTCAAGGCTGGCATTGGGCTCGGGACCCTCATTCAGTTGGCCTTCTGGTCAGTGGTACAAACTGCACCCAATGTCAGAATGCAATCGAGTTGGCACCTGGGGCAATGGGCAAGAGGAGGTAGAGCGGGGAGGAGTTGGTGCCTGGGGGAACCCCTCCAAGGGTGTGATCCCACAACAGCCTTGTGTGGCTGCCGGGCCCTCCAAGAAGCCCTCCAAGAAGCCCTCTCCATAGGGCTGCCTGGCCCTCCAAGAAGGGGTGAGCTGCCCTTCGGAGAATGAGTGGTCGCTCCGAGGAATGGCTTTCATGACTAGAAGTAGCCGTGAAATCTACTTCCTGGAGCAGCTTGATGATCCTTCTCGGTGGCAGTGGGGGGACAGGAGGTGGACAACCAGCGTCACCACCACCCCAGCCCAGCGCCCAGGGCATTTGCACCCATTGCAGTGATGTCATGCAGGGGGTACGCGGGGGTACGCGAGTACCGGTTTCTAGGATTACAGCTGGCCCCGCCCATTCGCCCGCCCACTCGTCGACTCCGCCCTCTGCAACGTTTGAATTTCCTGCATGTTTGAGTTGCCTGCATGTTCTCAGAGCCAGCCAGGCAGGCAGGCAGCGAGCGGAGCCTTTCCTTTCCTTGCCACTGAAAAATGAGTTGCTCTGGGGTTTTAACATGATGCCAGGCCTCCTTCACATGTTCTGGGGGTGCTGTGGAATGCTGTTGCAACTGTTGGGTCAGTTTAAAATCATCTGAGGCCTCAAAAAGGGCTTTTTTCATGCCACTTCCTGCCACGACATCGCTTCTGGCTTATGACGTCACTTCCGGTGGGCGGGTCCCGACACATGCCAATCAAAAGTGAGTACCTGTTCTTAAATCATTTAGATGACACCACTGACCCATTGCCCCTTTCAGGTCCACCACTGAGGTCGAGCCAGCGCAGGGGCAGAGGGCCCAGGGTGAGCAGCTTGCCAAAGGGTCCCCCAAAACCTGGAATTGGGACCAATCAGTTTCAGAGCGACAGTTTTCATCCAGACTCCAATGTGCAGGAACCAGATCTGGCATCTTCAGGATTTGCCCCAGAAGCAGAAACTAAATCCCTTCGTACTGAATGCAGCGTGGCTGCTTTAAAAACCACTCCGCTGCTGTACAAAAATGTTACATCTGTCTTCCGCCAAATGCATGGCATAAATTCCAGGATAAGCAGCACGGTGAATATTGCAGAGTGCATTCCTATTCACAGAGGCAAGGAAGATAATTCACAATGCAACAGATAATAGCAGAAGGAACGTCCTCCAATGACAAGCTGTTCAAGCGATAGTCTGTTCTGTAGCCAAGCGCTCCAGCTGAAATTCGGTTCGAGGCAAGACGGAGGTTGATTCTTTGCTGCCTCTCATAATGAATAAGCAATTCACATGTCATTGTGGAACCGGGCTTATCTTAGCAGTGGCCAACGGACAGAAAGCAAGCCATTGCGACAATAATTAAAAAGAGAATGGCACATCTCAAATCTGCATCAGCAGCGGTTGCTGATTTAAATCTCTTTCAGGCTAATTTAAGTACCAAGACAGTCTCCCTTTTTTAACACAATAATTCTGCATCATGAAACAAAGCAGAGGAAAAAAAGGATGCAGTTCCACTGGCAAAGCAAAGGATCTGGTAAGAATACAGTAGCCCACCAGATGCCTCAGGGAGCACACTAGATACCTACATCTCATTGCCACTCCCCTGCATCTGGCATTCTGAGGTAAATTTCTGAGGTAAAATTCTGAGGAAAGTATGAGGCAAACAAAACAGAATTTGCAACCCAATCTGGGCCTTAAGAACCTAGGAAGAGCCCTGCTGGATCAGGCCAAAGGCCCATCTAGTCCAGATTCCTGTATCTCACAGTGGCCCAACAGATGCCTCAGGGAGCACACGAGACAACTAGATATCTACATCTCGTTGCCACTCCCCTGCATCTGGCATTCTGAGGTAGCTTACAGGCCAATGGTCTAACTCAGTACAAGACAGTTGTATATGTTCAGCAGATCTACTACACTTAGGTTGTTCTCCACAGCTAGCCATTATTGGAGACAGTATGCTAGGTTGGATTGGGTCTGACCTCTGGGTCAGAACTGTATACAGATTGGTCCTGGTGGGAGCTCTGCCCCTGGAACCCTTGTGGATTAAAAAAACAAAACAAAACCGTGGATGCTGGAGTCCAGCACCCTATAGTGCAATTCAGCAGTGTCATCCTACCGGTTCACTGGGCGGAGTTTCTTCGCTAGCTGGGAGGGTTTCCGTGGTGATCGGCAGCGTGCTCGCTGCCTCCCGTTGCGTAATGGCGAAAGCCCGCCTGCTGCAATTACTTACCAGAAGGTCTCCAGAGGCCAGTCCAGGCTTGTGACAGGTTCGTGAGGTGCTCCCTGGTCCTCCCCAAGCCTTAGAATCCCTCTCAGAGACTTCTGGAAGCAACTTCCATTTTGAGGCCCAAAATCAGAAGTTGCTTTTGGAGGCCCCCACGAAGCATTCTGAGGCCTGCAGAGCCTCAGGGAGCGCCATGCGTGCACAGCACAGCCTGGAAGCGGCCTCTGGAGGCCTTCCATGGGCCAGAAGCAGCAGCGTCATGCGGCCCCGCGGGGGCGGGGAAGACGGTGAAACGGAGCGGTACGCAACGGGCGGGCTGCCGCTCACCCGTTCCTCCCACCCAGTTTTCCAGCAGCATGACGCCGCTGGCCAGAGGTCATGGGCCAGTGGACCTTCTGCATTCAGGGGTCCTGTATCCATACAGAGGTGTTGTGCCCATGCGGTGTGGTGTTGCATCTGCCACCGGTGCCCCCGAGGGAGCGCTGAGGAACAAAACGGCCCTCCTGCCCACTCAGGCCTCCATTATGTTCCAAAATGGAGTGATTCTGGAAGTAGGGGGCATGGCGAGGCTGCGCAGAGGGCACAATGATGTATTTCCTCAACGCCCTGCCCCAAGCTCAGAGCCTGCTCCAGCTCTGTGTCCGTGGTTTCAAATCTGTGGATACAGAACCTACAAATAATAATAATAATAATAATAGTAGTAGTAGTAGTAGTAGTAGTAGTAGTAGTAGTATTTATATACCACCTTTCTTTGGTCATTGGATTGCTCCTCTGGCTTTAATTCAAGGCGGTTTACATAGGCAGGCTTTATTTCTTTAAACCCCCAAGCATTTTTTACAAATTACAAAGAAGTTCTATCTTTCAAGAACTACAAACGTACAGATGGAACTTTCGTGGTTTAGTCCTTCTTTCTGGCCGCACGATTGCCTTCCTGCTGGCTGATAAGCGGCTTCTCTGCTCCCACCAAAGAAACAGCTGGCCCAGCACAACTCCTCTCTCACAGGCAGCTGGAGACAGCTCTTATCAGTCGCACTTCTCAAGGTCTGCCGCTCATGGAGGCTTCTGGTGTTGTCGAACTGGCGACCTTCGGATCTTATCTTCGGGCAAACGGAGGCTTTAACCCTCTCAACTAAACCTCCTGCAGGTTTAGTCCACCAGGTTTAGACCAAATGCAGATGGTCCACCAGTCCTGAGCTAAAGTTTGGAAGCATGTTGACAAAGGCAAGCAATCCAGGTTGTGGTGTGTTTTCCCATTCACGCAACCAGTCATTGCCTTCTCTTGAATACTGCAGCCTTCGATGGTTCCTAATTTCTTAATTAACGAATGAGCCGTGTGGGCTGCCGTGCAAGAGGGCGATCATGCTCTGTCCCACAGGTGGCTCCATTTGAGTTGTAGCTAATGTCGCATTTAGATATTCCTTGTCTGACTCACAAGGGTGCCGCCAGGCTTAATTAACGAAACTTTGCGAAGTCATTCGGAGCCTCAGATGTCGGAGAACAAACTGCATTTGCCATCACGGTGAAAATACCCCCAACGAAGCAGGCGACAGGCATCGTACCTGAGTGTTCGGGATGATGATATGAATTGTCTTTGATGGCCCATGTGTGTCAATGTCTGGAATGTTTTCAGCGCATAAATTCGAACGGGTTGTTTGAGGTCTCCATTTTCACTGTTGCCTACTGAGGGGGGAAAAAGACTTTGTTGAAACAGACGACACAGGAGAATGGAAACGTTTGAATGAAGGGGAAACGGGAAGCTGCAGACAGCATCATTAATGCTAACAGAATATTTAACGTACATGGGATTTGGCCGTGCTGGCTGTTAAAAAGGGGAGATATTTAGTCCCATAAATATGGAAGCAGGATGCATGGATGTACTTATGCCTGAACATTAATATAAAATCTTTACGTTCACTAGTGGCAACAGCACAACTCCTGAAAGCTGCAAAACCAGATAAGCCTAGGGGTAGGGGCAGTGGTGTCATCCTACCGGAATGCTGGGTGGGACATCCGGGTGATCGACAGCCTGCTCGTCGCGTATCGCAGCGTTACATCGTTTGCGTAACCAGTTATGCCGCTTGCATACATTATGCAAACGGTGTAACGCTGCGGTACATGACGGGCGGGCTGCCAATCACCCGGATGTCCCGCCCAGCGTACCGGTAGGATGACACCACTGGGTAGGGGTGGTTTCACCCTTCTTCCCCCTCTCCTCTAATGCTGATTTGAAAGCAGTAGTGAGATGGGGGGCAAAATGGTAACTGGCAGGTTCTGCAATGCACCATAAAATAGGCCCCTCCCTCTCGCTGTCAGAGCCATTCCAGGCAGTGACACCAACATGTAGGAGAGGCCATACATTGCTGTTGCGGCTTGGAACAGCTCTGACGACGAGTGGGAGAGGCTGCCAAAATGGTACACGGCAACACCTGCAGGACTTACAGCTTTGCCACCCTCTCTAGCAACACTTCTGATTGAAAGTTCTCAGCCAAGAGTTTTCAGCTCATTCTATGAGTGTGAAAATAGGAAGGCCGAATAAAGAACGCAGAAGTGTACACAAGTATTTGGGACTTACTGCTGACTACGAGAGAGACAAACAAATTCCCCCAGCCTCTGTGGAGGTCTCCTTGGGATAAGGGCAGCAGCGTCATGCAGCCGGAACGCTGGGCGGGAGGAACGGGTGAGCAGCAGCCCGCCCGTTGCGTACCGCTCCGTTTCACCGTCTTCCCCGTCCCCATGGGGAAATCGGCAAAATGGAGTGGTACGCAACGGGCGGGCTGCCACTCACCCGTTCCTCCCGCCCAGCGTTCCAGCTGCATGACGCCGCTGGGTAAGGGGATATTTTTTTCTTCTTACCCTATATCGAGCCTCAACCACCCCTATGGGGCTTCTCAAATCCATATTGCTGGCCCCAATCCATGAAGCCCAGTGTGACAGCAAGTGGGCCAGGAGGAACAATACTTTGTGGAGAGGCCTGCTGTGCGAATCCTGCCTCCTCCCAGACCTGCTCTGCCCCCGTCCCACCCTCTTCTTGCCCCCCAAGCACCCCTCCTTGCCTCCAAACTGCCCTCCTACCACCGTTGCCTTAATCCCACACCACCTGGTGTGAACAAATCTGTGCTGGCTGCTGCAGGGTCCAGATGTGGCGCTGCCAAGCTGGTGCGGGCCTCTGCGCCCGCTCAGTTGGCTCAAGAGTAGTCCCAAACATGTCTTAGGGCACATTTGCGATGCTCTGGGCCAGCTCAGGGACAGCCACACTGGCTCAAGCACAAGTGAGGATTACGCTATGCGAAAATCTTCAGAAACTCTTCTCTCCTTTCTTTTGTTTTCTTTCCATATCATATCAGAATTCATTTCTGCCACAGAAAGCAATGTCGAGCTAAGCCCCCCAAATTACTTCTACATAATGACTGGTTTTAGCACCATTCAGGAGATAATTGTGACATGTGATGCTATAATTAGGGGAAAGGACTTTTTTTTTTTTTAAAGCCTGTAAAACGTACATCAGATTTCTCGAGAAAGATTTGAATAATCTTTGATTTCAAGTGTGAAAATCAATTGTGGGCATGAAGACAAAGTCCTTTCTTATCAAAGGAAGGGAAGCCCAGCCGTTCGGTCAGTGGCTGGGTTTAATAACACAGCGGCTGAATAGGAGGGAAGAGATTTTGACAAAAACACTTGACAAATCTAATCTTTTAATCCTGCCTCCGTCTTCGTGCCGTTTGTATATGGAAGAAAGGAGATCGAAGAATAAGCTATTAAAAATGCATATGTTACACAGCAGGGTCTCTATTCTGGGAACATCTAATATCCTATGGAAATTTGATTTCCTCTCCCCTTAATGGAACGTCTGCCCCTTATTTTGTGTGAATGAAATAATTCCACTGGAGGTAGATATTTTGGTTGCAGAGAAATGGAACGTCCGAGTGTTCCAAAGAGGTCAGGGATGGGAAGGAAGATTGGCGAGGCTGTTTAGCAGGCACAGATCCAAAGACCGCATAGGGGAGGCTGGTGCCAATGTGCTCCAGCCTGCTCCTACCCTGTGCTGGATACAGCGTAGACTATCGGCCTGCCTGTTCTGGCGCTAGGTAGGGTTGCATCCCAATATATCCTTCTAACAACCCCCCCCACACACACACACACACAAGATACTTGTGCTCTCATGCAGCTGTGTCAACTATTTCCCCTCTTTTGTGGTATCAAAGACTTCTCTTCCCCGCTTGCTGTCAATTGTTTATGCATTTGAAGAGGAAGAGGTGGCTTTGTGTACATATAATTAATGGAGGCCTATTGTCTCCTATTGTCTGTAGGCAGACGTAGCCTGTTTCCTAAGGCCAAGCAACAATAGGAAGATCAACACGAGCTGAGCTGGGATCTGGTGGATGCACAGAACTTCAAAATAGGATGGTTTAGCAAGTACAATTGTGAGAGTGACTCGGTTGGAAGAGTCAAAGGGGTGTTTTGTTGGACTGTCCTACTCCAGACTGCAGATCCTGGACTATCATTTTTGAATAACTCCTCATGGCAGAAACTTCCTAACACAGAATAATAGCTACAAGGAACAAGCTAGCCTTCTCCCTGAGAGGCTACCTTTCTATGTGCAGGGAGGTCTTTTTTTTTTTTTTTTTTTAGCCAACCTATTTAGGGAGTGTTCACTGCATCCTGAACACTCCAATAAGTGTTTCAACACTTACTGACAACACAGGACAACAAGTTCTGCTGACTGTGTGGCTCAACTCTGAGATCAGATCTGCACCATAAACCACTGGTTCTCAAACATTTTAGACTGGGACCCACTTTTTAGAAGTTCACTCATGTCAGGACTCACTGGAAGTGATGCCATTAACCTGGAAGTGATACCACATCCAGAAGTGACAATATCAAGCAGGAAATGCCATCTTTGTATAACTGAATGACACACATGGTTTGCAAATTGGCATTCTGGGACTGCAGCAATTACACATGAAACATCTCTGACAGAAAGCAAGATTAGGACAAAATATTATGTAAAAGCACTGAACTAAAAGCAATTTTAAAAAAAAAACCTCACTTGAAAATTCAAATGGTTAACAAAAGGAATATAGCAAGCATAAGGTCTACAGCTTCCAGGATGGCAGCTTTTTGCGACCCACCTAACATCAGATCACAACCCACCAAGTGGGTCCCAACCCACAGTTTGAGAAACACTGATTTATTTGCTTTTTCTCTGCAAAACTGCTTTGTGAACCTTTCAGCAACAAAAGAGTAGTATGTGAAGATTCTTAACAACAATAACAATATAGACATTTTAAAAGAAACTTTTCTGTATTTTCAAACATAAAAAACCCTCTACAATAAATTGACATTTCATTGTGCCATAAAATTTTTATCCAAGTGCATGGCCCATATACATGTGACCATTTAGTTACAGCGTTTTAGCTTGCATTATGTGGAGGAAGGGAGAATCTCTTGCACATAAACAGTGGGGGGAAAGCCTTATGTTCAGAGACAGCCAAAGATTGGACCTTCAATACCACATGTTTCCCAGCTACCAGTTAAATCTATATTTTATGGTGCATATCACATATATTTATATCCCCTGTGCAGAATCATTAATCTGCTCCCTGGCTGTGCAGAAATAATATCTCACAAGAGCAAGCTACGCTTTGAATATTTTATTATCTCTCATTCTATTTCCAAACTAATGTATATTTACAAATTCAGCCTCCTACAGGCAGGCCAATATTGTCTTCCTTTTGAATACCGAGATGCTGGCACTTGGATATAGATAGAAGCCTCTTTTCCCAGTCACTTTGGTTGAAAGAGCGAACCAATCATCTATCACGCTGTGCAAGAGAAAAGGAGGGGGGCAGGACCCAATTTGCATAATGCAAACAGGGGGGAAAAGTCAGCAAATACAAAAAAGAGGCAATACATTTGTTATGGACCCAAAGCTGGCTTATCTCTTTGTAACGCTCTTATTGCATTGAAATAACAGCCCAATAAACTGGCTCGGATGTGATTTTTTTCCATCTGATATTCTTTTTGCTAGAAGTCCGAAACTGACTTCTTAGTTCAAGGCAATAGCAGTGGCGTCTATACAGGGAGGGCAGAGCTCTAAGTTTTGCAGGAAGCCTTACCCTGTCATGTAAATCCCTCCTCTCCCTTGCTGCTGTAGCCAGTAAACAACGCCAAGATGTTGCCTTTCCCTGTGAGGACTGGCTAAAACAGTGCAGGAAAGGAGTGATTTCCACTGCAAGGTAAGTCTTCTTGCAAAACTTAGAGCTCTGCCCTCCCTATAGAGACGCCACTGGGCAATAGCCTGGCTAAGATGCAAGAAATGGTACTAGGATACAGTCAATCCTCTTTATATGCAACCTGCAAGGCTGCAAGGACCTTCAAAATGGCACCTGCGCCCATCACTGACCCCTTTAAAATGGCTAGCAGAAGCATCCGCCGGCCATGTTTAAGTGATCTCATGCTGGTTGCAGGTGCAATTCAGAAGGTCCCTGCAGCCTCTGGAAGGGCTCTGCAGCATTCAGAGATCTTTGGGCACTCCCTGCTGCACTCTGCTGGTTTCTTGAGGGTCTCTGCTGGATTCTTCTAACGGCAAGTAAGAGACCCCTTGCACCAATCCCCAGTGATCCCATAGGATCAATGGTTCATTACCCGCAAATTCGCTATCAACGAGGATTTCCATGAACCTAACCCTGAGTGGGATACAGAAGCAATGGTCCAGGTACTGCAACAAATTAGATGCTTCCACTTCTATTTCATGATAAACTATGGTTTGCCACTGAGCCTGAACGAGGGAAACTGGGGTTTGCCACATACAATAAGCCCTGTTCAGAGGTTTTCTATCCTTGGGTGGCAAAGACACGAGGGCACAATGGGACTGCACCCATTAGCCGTGTCCTCTGAGCTGATGCACTCCTTGGCCATGCGCATCAGGTATCCCCCATGTTCACCACTTGTCTGGTGATAGTTGATACATTTGATACCCTGGTGTCCTGAAGCGTTCCTAGGAATGACAAACACTGAATAAGGAGGGCAAATGAGTCCGCACATTCTCCACCCAGAATCTAGTTGTAAGGAAGTTCCCAACCCACCAGCAGTCATTCTCAAGCCACCACAAAGGCTGGCTTCTCAGAAGATAAATTTAACTCCTAATGAGAGTAAAAGGCAAATGGATTCCACACACTGCATGTGCTGTTCTAAAATTGCTCTTTAAATGCTTCCCGGCCCAGCATAAAGCAAAGGCATGTGACAATGTTGAAGTGCCATTATTTTTATAAGGGTGTTTTTTTTTGGGGGGGGGGGGGGGGTTGGTGGCCCTGACTGTTAAGGAAGACAGTATGTTTTCTATGGAATTAAAGGGTGCCAAGAATAGATTGTGTGGTATGCAAAACTGAAGAGAAAAACTGCCCGACTGTTCTTTCCTGGGACAAGACAGTAGATAATCTGTTACTTTGATCCAGAATAGATGTGAAGCTGGTTTTCTGGAGATAAAAGTATTTTTGTTTTCTATTATATTGCCCCTATTAGGGATGGAGTTTTTAGAGATGAAGGCTTTTCCCTTCTTCATAGTCTTGAAAACATCATTAAAGGGACACCATCGATGCACACTATAGAGCTATATATACACATTCAGAAGCTTAGGGTGGAAGAGCATAGATGAGCCTTCCATCACAGAGCACACATACCAGTCAGTGTAGAAAATACTGAGGTCAAGCAGGGCCGGCCCACATATCAGGCCAACTGAAACTGTCGCCTCAGGGAGCCAGAGGCAGATCTAAGGGAGGGCAAAGCTCTAAGTTTGGCAAGAAGCCTTACCTTGCAGTGGAAATCACTCCTCTCCTGCCCCGTTTCAGCCAATCCTCACAGGGAACAGCAACATCTTGGTGTTGCTTACTGGCTACAGCAGCAAGGGAGAGGAGGGATTTACATGACAGGGTAAGGCTTCTTGCAACACTTAGAGCTTTGCCCTCCCTGTAGATCCGCCTCTACAGGGAGCAGATTGGGGAGACACACCCATCTCTGTCTGCCTCTTTGCTTCCACTTCTCTTCCTTCTCCTTACACCCCCTGGATTGGAAAATGAAGAAGGGGACAGAGAGGAAGAGGAAATGTGGACAGGAAGGAAGCGCTGAGCTAGAGCATTTGAGAGTGGGACAAGCAGAGGCTGGCAGAGCAGTCTTTTGCCACCCCTCAAATTGCAGTACCCGAGGTCCTGTAACAGACCCCCTATTAGCTACGCCACTATATCTGGGCATTATATCAAAATTATATAGTTATATATAAATACTGTATATTTTAACCCACGTGAGCTAGTGGCCCTGCCTTATCTGCAGTGGTGAATTGCATAAATGTTGTTTTATGTGAAGAAAAACATCCTACAGATACCCATAATAAGCACATCAAGAGGAGCCGTACTGGATCAGGCCAAAGGCTCAACTATTCCAGCAGCCTGTTTCCCACAGTGGCCCATCAGCTGCCTCTGGGTAAGCCCACAAGCAGGAGAAAAAGGCAACCTCCCCCCCCCTCTCAACTTCTCCCCCCTAGCCTGTGCTAGGCCTCTCCTTCGTGACTGGGTTCAGTTCCCTTTTAAAGCCATCCAAGCTAGCAGCCATCATCGCATCTTGTGGCGCCCAGTTCCACCAGCCCGTGATGCACGGTTTTGCCTTTGCTTGCCGCCCCTAAAATTTCTTTCACGGCAGCGGACCACTTGGCGGTTGACAGGGCTACTGCAGCCAAAGCATCCCCCTGCATCAGCATCCCGGACCTTCAGCATGGCTTACTACAGTGTTCCTTCCGTGGCAGCAGGTATTTCAATAAGATCTGTGCCTTCGTGGCTCATTGCTGGCTTGTGTTGATCTCATCTAAGCCAGGATCATCAGAGTTCTACCAGGGGCATCAGTAGCTGAGCTGGTCAGAAATCTTGGAAAAACGATACGGTGGGTTTAGTGCAGTAGTGGGATCTAAATGATTTAGGAACAGGAACTCACTTTTGATTGGCACTTGTCGGGAACCCGGAACCAGCCACGGAGCCCGTTAGGATCCGGAATGCCCGTTCTGGTCCGTTCCCCCTGAATGACATCACTGGTTTAGTGGCTTCTTGTTAAGAGAGAGAGAGAGAGAGAGAGAGAGAGAGAGAGAGAGAGAGAGAGAGAGAGAGCATTTTCCAACAAGAGAAGCCTGATATTTCAATACATAAAGACAGCCATTTGGGTGACATTTAACAAGCCTCAAACCTCTGGCTTCCTTACTAACCTAGATCTGCCTTAAGGCTCTTGCAGACAAAAGAGAGCTTCTGCTCTACCCATCTTCAAAGAACCTAGAAACTCCTGCCTTCTCTCCCCCCCCCCAAAAAAAAAGACAGCAAGCCAGTCGGCTCCTGTGTCAGAAATGCAAAATCAAAATATTATGAATGCAAATTTAAGACATGCCAAAAAGGGAGTGGGGAGGACCATCGCACCCGGCACACAGCTTGGGTGTGCAGTTGGACTAATTTTTTTGCTTAAAAACCCCCTGTAATGTAGCCTTTGAATTATTCAGCAAAGGAGTCAGGTGGGGGGGGGAGAGATGTAGCAAAGAAGCTTATTATATTTGCCCAGCTTCATAGACTATTAGGTAGACAAAAAAGAAAGAGGCATTTGGTTCCGCTCGCTTATCTCCTAACCTTATAAATTTGGGATTAACAGATCAAAGACGGATTTGGTTCAGTTGATAGAAAATGTGAGTTCTTTTAGAGCAGTTTCGTCCTCCTGTCCCTTGTGATCAAATGAGCTTGAGCAATTGGTGAAGTGAATGGGGCTTGGAAGCCAATGAGTTGTGTTCACATGTGTGTGTGTGTGTGTGTGTGTGTGTGTGCTGTTGAGCTTGCTAACTGGAAGGTTGGCAGTTCAAGACCACGCAACGGAATGAGCTCCTGTTGCTTGTCCCAGCTCCTGCCAACCTAGCAGTTCAAAAGCACCTAAAAATGCGAGTAGATAAATAGGCACCACTTCAGTGGGAAGGTAAATGGCGTTCCGTGCACCTTGGCATATAGTCATGCTAGCCACATGACCACGGAAACTTGTCCTCAGACAAATGCCGGCTCTTCGGCTTAGAAACAGAAATGAGCACTGCCCCCTACAGTTGGTCACGACTAGACCATTTGGCCGTGGGGAAATCTTTACCTTTAAGCAACTGGGTATCAACTTGCAATAAGAGCTGCAAGTTGGGCCTTATAATCAGAACTACGAGGAAAATGATAGGAGCCTGTTTAATTGCTACCATGATAGACCACATAGACCACAAGCTACTTCTGGTCCCAAAGGCACTGTGAGAGCCTGACACGCATCAGGAATTCGCTCGTCCTTAACTGTTCTGCCCACTTTGGGAAGGCTGGAAATATTGAAAATTAAGCCAGACATTGGGATTTGTATGGGAATGGGTAACAAGAAGCAGGAGAATGGATAACAGGGGCAGGAGATATGGACAGATGGTTGAGTTGTTGGCACTGCCTGAAGCTAAGCAGGAGAATCTGTGGTCTTGTTTTTGGATGGGAGACGGAATATCAGGCTGTGACAAGAAGCTATATCCGTTGTGGCAGGACGGAGGTGCTGATGAGCTGATTAGTCACCACAAGTGAGAGTTGCGGTGGAGTGTGTGAGAAGGTCAGCCGGCAAAAGAATGGAGTAGGGGTTTGAGGACCTGTCCAGGCTTGATGTACAATTGCCTGCTGAAGCTTGATGGCACACAGCCAGAGAAGAGAACCACAATGTGAAGGCTACATCTGGGACTGAGGATTCGGTGATTCACAGAATACTGTAGATTTGTAAAACCCCATTGAAAAATGGTGGATTCGACTAGCCTGTAAGCCGCTTTGGGCATTTGCTTTGGCATGGGAAAGGTGGGGTATAAATTCTTCAAATAAATAAATACGAGGACACGGGGAAGAGGAATGTAAATACTCTGAAGTATATCTAAAATTTGCCTTTGCCACCTCGATCAGCAATGGCATAGAGAAGCCACAACACATTCTGCGTGATGTTGTTCTCAGTGCTGAATCAATCACGAAACCCAAAACTCAAACATCACAAAGCATTCCAAACATTCTAAAAAGGATGTGATGTTATTTCCACTTCCAAAAAGTGTCATTTAAAACAATGACTTCACTTCCTGCTTAATGACATCACTTCCTGCCCTAGGTCTTAGCAGGGTCCAGTCAGCGGCGGCATGCAGCCGGAACGCTGGGCGGGAGGAACGGGTGAGTGGCAGCCCGCCCGTTGCGTACCGCTCTGTTTCGCCATCTTCCCCGCCCCGGGCGGGGAAGACGGCGAAACGGACCGGGATGCAACGGGCGAGCTGCCACTCACCCGTTCCTCCCGCCCAGCGTACCGGCTGAATGCCACCGCTGGGTCCAGTGCAATAACATACAGAGGAGGGGTAGTGTGGTCTGTATCACAGGTGCAGTAACTATTGCAGGTGCAGCAACAGCTGCTTTACTGAGTAACTCTGGGTTTAGAAAAGGGATCGCACTTCCTGGTCAACAGTGATGCTTTATCTTTGCATGGCTAAAAGACAAGACTGGTGTCACATGTGTGCGTGTGTATGTGTGCGTGTGTGTTTTAAGCATCAATGTGTACGGATTTGGTAGGGTTGGACGGGAGACTGGCAATGCAGAAGTCATTTCCTTTGTTCAAGGCAGTGTTGGCAGGCAACTGAGCATGGATAAACTATTGGCGGATTAGGTTTCCTCCTCTGAATGGCATCATTCAAAGAACGGCACAAGGTGAAAGGTTTAAAATCAAAAGAGCCGTCTGCTTTCATAAACAGCTTGCAGCATTTCATCACCCGGCGCATGCTTGCTTAGCCTCAAAGACACTCTTGCACTGCCCCTGCTTTCAACCGTCTTGGTATTATTTCACCCATGTTAATAAAATAAACATTCATACCAGACGTTTGAGCAGACACAAAGTGATGCCCCTTCCTTCCCCAGAGCCGACTCGAAGAGCAAAGCACAGAGAAGTTCGACTGCAACATGCAGCAAACACAGAACTGCGTTCCATCTGTTTGCACTCCTTCTGCCAGCCATCCTTTCAGCACAGATTCAGGTCAGGCCAGGAGGAAGGACTTTACTGCCATGCAGTGTGGTGGTGGTCACGAGAGCAGATGGCTCTAAGGCAGGGGCGTAGCAAATAAAAGTGTCGCATGGGGCAGCGGGCTAAATGATGCCCTGGAAGTGATGTCACAATGTCACAACCAGAAGTGACATCACAGTTGTGATTTTCGTTTTCTTAGGTTTGGGGGCCATAACTTTTGATAGAATGAGCATATTACACTCCGGTTTGTTTCGTTGCATTCTGCATGAAATTCCACATTGAATGATATGTAACACGACAATATTATTCCTACAAATTGCAATAACAATACAGATAACAAACCATTGAACCTGTGGGTTAAGTGCAAGGAATACCTTCTCTGCCATCAGAAGAATCCAGCAGAGACCCACAGGAAGCCAGCAGAGGGCAGCAGGAAGTGCCAAAAGATCTTGCAGTGCTGCAGAGCCCTTCCAGAGGCTGCAGGGACCTTCAGGATGGCACCTGTGACCAGCGTGGACTCCTTAAATATGGATGGTGGATCCTTCTGTTGGACATTTTAAAGGGGTCAGTGCTGGTTGCAGGTGCCGTTCTGAAGGTCCCTACAGCCTTCAGAAGGTCTGTGTACATTGGGTAAGAAGGGCAGATAATGAGGAAAGTAGCAATTCTGCCCATCGCAAATAAGCAAGGTTGCAGATAAAGAGGATTGACTGTACCTTGTTCCTTCATGAGGATGCTTTTCCACGTTCGCCACAGCGACAACACAATGGCCCACCTGTGGTTTGGAAGAACAGCCGCCGCCACAACCTCAGCGCAGTATTTACTTTGTATCTGGTGGTGGCTCTCATTTTGAAGCCAACGAGCACGCACCGCGGATTTTATCGTCTACAGTTAAAATTCTTAGAAGCATTAGGACTTGCTTTTCTTGGCACGGCAACAAGATGTACCTCCAGCGTGCAGGTAACTGGATACGGCATTAGTCAATGCAATTTGCTGAACACAGGGAATGCTTTACGGTGTTTCTTGAAACGGCTAATAAATAATGTAGCCTTAGCCTTTTTCAACTGTGTGTGTGTGTGTGTGTGTGTGTGTGTGTGTGTACACTGATGGCTTCACGTTTTAATGCCTTGTGTTCTGGAAAAAGCCCTCATGTCAGAGGATTTGAATTCCCTCAAAAAACAAAAAGTCTGCATTTGTAGTGAAGAAAAATGTGTAACTAGACAACCGGTTCTTTCTTTTTCTGTTCATTCCTTGGCTTTTCTTTTCGTTTTTTAAAGGCTCCTCTGTGAAGTGATTTAAGAATCATGAATGTATTTGAAAAGTAATGACATTTTGAAAAAGTAACCCTCGGAAACAAAAACAGAAAGAGAGGAAAGCCACGACAAGCAGGTTTGCTTTGTCGGGATTAGGAATTCAACGTGAGGGAGACGCCGGCCAAACAACTGCCAGAGACCTACATTTCGGAGGCAGTTTTTGACTGCCGGCACCTCACACTGTGATGAGCATCTCTGGCCAACAGACGTCATTGGCTGGACAAGAAATCCAAATCCAAACCAGAATAAATCCCTACCGTCTGTCAAGACTGCTCTGAAAGCATTCAAGACTCTTCTTTTGCCTCTGGGGTTCTCCCTCTGCTTAGTAGGGTACAATCCTAACCTGGAGTTAGGCCGGCACAGTTAGGCCAGCAAAGTTTGGCCGGCACAAGGGACACCGTGAAGTATGTTTGAACCACTCTCGGAGTCAGAGAGGCCAGCGCACAGACATGCACCATCCTCCCTGAGTGGTCCAAACGTGCTTTACGGTGTCCCCTGTGCCAGCCAAATATTGCTGGCCTAACTGTGCCGGCCTAACTCCAGGTTAGGCTTGTGCCCTCAGTTCTGAGCAGATCTGCGCCAACTCTTCTTTCCAAGCAAAGTCTACACAAAGGGTAGCTGGGGGGTGCAGGCAGTGGTGTCATCTAAATGATTTAAGAACAGGTACTCACTTTTGATTGGCACGTGTCGGGACCCGCCCACCGGAAGTGACGTCATAAGCCAGAAGTGATGTCGTGGCAGGAAGTGACATAAAAAAGCCCTTTTTGAGGCCTCAGATGATTTTAAACTGACCCAACAGTTGCAACAGTATTCCACAGCACCCCCAGAACATGTTAAGGAGGCCTGGCATCATGTTAAAACCCCAGAGCAACTCATTTTTCAGTGGCAAGGAAAGGAAAGGCTCCGCTCGCTGCCTGCCTGCCTGCCTGGCTCTGAGAACATGCAGGCAACTCAAACATGCAGGAAATTCAAACGTTGCAGAGGGCGGAGTCGACGAGTGGGCGGGCGAATGGGCAGGGCCAGCTGTAATCCTAGAAACCGGTACTCGCGTACCCCCACGTACCCCCTGCATGACATCACTGGGTGCAGGCCATAGTGGCAAGCTGCAGGGTAGGGGAGCATCTGGGGCAACACACACCTCTGGAAGTTTCCCAGGCTTATTGCAGAGAGGGGAGGCACCCAACAGTACCTACACAGTAAAAGCTGCACAGTATTCATGGGATCAGGTAGAGCAGCCATTTTCAGCCACTGTGTCACAGCACATTGGCATGCCGCAAATGGTCTGCAGGTGTGCCGTGGAAATTTGGGCAAAGGTCATTTATTAGTAGGGCCATTGGGATGGGCGAGTCTCCACCGGCAGTACGGTGTGCCTTGTCAATCGTCAAAAAGCTGATGGTGTGCCTTGACCATTTTAGCGCCTTGCCAGTGTGCCATGAGATGAAAAAGCTGGAATATCTCTGAGAAAGAGATATATGAATATTTTATTTTTAAAAATAAAATGTTCAGGAAGTTGTGCACACAGCACTAAAATAAGAAACACTGCATTGAGGAATACAAAATTTTCAGTGCAGCCCTAGGCATGCCTACTCAGAAGTTGTCCCATTGAGATCATAGAATGCTACTTGGAAGGGTCATTCATCAGAATCCTCTGCTCAAGGCATGCGACTTTAGCATCTCTGACATGTGGCGATGCAGCCTTTACATGAAAACCTTCAATAAGACAGAGCCCACAAATGCCCCAGGCAAAGTGTTCCCACGCCAGACAGCTCTTACAGTTAGGAAATTCTCCTTCCCGTCTAGCCTAAATTTAACTTCCCTGTCATTTCAACCCATTGGTTCTAGTCCTGCCCTTAGGAGTCACAACAAGGATGTTTGCTCCGCCTTCCAAGCAATAAACCTGCAGATGTTTGGAGACTGTTTTCAAATCCCCCATTTGTCTTCTCTTTGCCAGGTTCAACATACCAAGTTCTTTAAAGCAGTGGTTCTCAAGCATTTTAGCACCGGGACCCACTTTTTAGAATGACGATCTGCCTGGGACCCACCATAAGTAATGTCATGGCTGGCAGTGCCGTCATTGTGATGCCAGAGCCTGCTGCTTTCCTGAGAATGCAGCAATAAGTTGGGATGTTTCTCAGCCATTTTCCAACAGCAAAGTGAATCAGAAAGAAAAAAAGCCTATTTACAACCTTGACACAAGCAAAACAACCACACAGCCCTCCCCCTTTCCGGCATCCCATCTTCCCATATTTTCACAAATGGATGCGGATCCATATTTGGCATAAATGCAGTGGTGCGATTCAAATGAATTAACAACCGGTTCTATGATGTCATAGCCGGAGCCAAAAAAAACCCAAAGCCAGCCGAGGTAAGCGAGTGGGCGGGGCCCGGCCATTTAACAACCGGTTCTATAGAACCTGGGCGAACCCCCTGAATCCCACCACTGCATAAATGGATACAGATTCTATAAAGACATGAATCTATTTGCCATTTGCAGATAGGGGGAGGGAATTAACAGCTGTCTTGGTGCTTACAGTTCCTTGCACAATCACCAGCTGTTTTCTATTTTTAGCAGCGGATAGTTGGCATTTTACAGCTAGTCATGCATGTACAAAACAAAATTAACCCTGCCATTTGTAAGATTTTTGCCCCACAGAAAATATACACTCATGGAACTAGAAGGTCATTAAGGACTCAAAGGTCACTTCCCTGGGGCAGCTAGCCAATCAGCAACCACGTACTTGCAATGCTGTGGCTCCCACTTCCTCCAACGTCACCTCCTAGTGGCTTCCATAAAGGGCATGGAGTATTTGGGAAGATGCAATAAGATAACCCACAAGGCACTTTACCAAAGGGAACAATTCTGAAATCTCCAATGTCGTTAGCAGATTAGCCTCTGATATCATAGGTGCTTTCTGCAAAGATATCGATTACAAATGCTTCAATGCAGTGGTTCTCAGACTTTTTTAGACCAGGACCCAGTTTTTAGAATGGCACTCGTGTTGGGATCCACCAGAAGTGATGTCATTACCTTGGAAGTGTTGTCATATCCAGAAGTGACATCATCAAGCAGTGACATCATAAAGTGACTTTCCTGGAACGCACACTGGCGTCCTTGGACTGTAGCAATTGCACATCTATGAAACACCCCTGACAGAAAGCAAGATCAGGACAAAATATGATGTAAAAGCACTAAACTAAAAACAAAATTAAAAAAAAATTCTCACTTGAAAATTCAAACGCTCACAAAAGGAATACAGCAAGAATAAGGACTGCAGCTTTCAAGATGGCTGCTCCCAGCTTCCCACAACGCACATCAGGTTGCAACCCTAACAAGGGGGTCCCAACCCACAGTTTGAGAAACACTGCTTTAACCCATGGAGTCATGGTCGTGATTGTGTCATTCGGGGCATCCAAATGTGGATCGGAAATCCACATAAAGAGGGGCTGGAATGGACGGCGCAACTCAGCATACATTCAAATTATCCAGGCCACTGCGAAATAAATAGGCCCTTTTGTCAATGCATTGGCTACTTCAGCTAAAAGCAAACTATGTTACCCAGGAGAGTGAGAGAGGGGCAAAGTTCTTTCACAGCAGCAAGACATTATTGGATGTGCAACTAGACAAAAAAAATGTGCAGTTCCAAAAGTTATACGATGTCAAAAGCAACTGATAACAATATGGGAAGTAAAGTGACGGCACAATCCAAATCTTACCATACGCCTGGTCAGGGCCAGCTCTAGGAGCAGTGGGGCCCATTGTGTTCTTGCGGGGGGCCCCACCCAGCGTTGTCATTCAGCCGGAACGCTGGGCGGGAGAAACGGGTGAGTGGCAGCCCGCCCGTTGCGTTCCGGTCCGTTTCGCCGTCTTCAGGAGCGGGGAAGACGGCAAAACGGACCGGAATGCAACGGGCGGGCTGCCGCTCACCCGTTTCTCCCACCCAGCCTTCCGGCTGAATGACAACGCTGCCCTCACCCCACCCTGCAGAGACCCCCACTCACCAAGAAGAGTGCTTGTGGTGCCACGTGTGGCACCTGGAACTAGTTGGTGGTGACATGATGACATCATCGCCAACTGCTTCCAGGAGGCCCATTTTGGGCTGTTCAGAGGCAGGGGCAGGTGGGAGGGTCCAGGGTGAAGCTGCTCTGCTCACCTCACTGACTTACAACCCATAGAGATCTCAGCTGCAGCAGCAGGTGATATGCTTGCTGCGCTAGCGCGGGGCCCCCCAAGCATGGGGCCCAATATGACGACACTGGTCACATTTTCTTACGGCCAGTCCTGCGCCTGGTGTTGCACAGGTGCTTTTGCACGTTTACGCACGTGGTGGGTAGGCTGCGCATTGCTGGCGGGAAGGCCTGCCCAGTCCCGTCACCGCTGAATCCCGATGCCCAACGAAGCAGGTAAGCATCACTGAGGTGGAGGGAGGGTGGAATGGAATGGAATGGGGTATAACGAGTGGGGGAGGAGTTTCAGGCCTGGGAGGGGGGACAGGACGGGTGGCACTCAGAGGCGGGCCGGGCCGGGAGTGCGCCCCATGGCAAGGCGACGAAACTGCGCCCCCGGCACGTCGCCCCGCCCCCGTGCGTCTCCCCACCACACCTCCCTGTGCCCGGAAGAGCTCCATTTCGGAGCTTTCCAGGCGCAAGGGAGGGCGAGCAGGCCAAAAAGCACCCGGACTCCGCACAATGGTGCCACCCGGCGCCCATGCGGCTTGCCATCCCTGCATCCCCCTGGATCCACGACTGGTGGCGCTGACAGGAAGCGAGTCCTCAAATAGATTTGTCATCATTTGTCAAGATTTGGCTTGACCTGGGGCCTCTAGGAATTAGCATTCATCTCCAGGTGATTATTGAAAGCTGGAGTTTTTAACAGTGCCTCCAGGAATGTTCAACATAGCATCATGTTGGAAAATATCTCCCAGAAATAGCTTCAGTCAGAGTTGACAATCCTAGCCCGAGGCCTTGCCATCTTGACATGCCTTTCACGGAAGCCGTGAATGAGACGGCCATTCCTGGCTCGGTATCCCTTTACAACCAAACCTCTCATCCGTCCCAGTTTAGGGACCCGATTATAATTATCGCATCTATAAATGGTTCCCTTTGTGCTGACTGAAAATATAAATTTTACTGATGGTTCTGGAAAGCTGCTTTAGACTCTTATAAAGAGCTTCTCAAAGCAGCCAGTAATTAATCTGCGATTTATCCTTAACATCATGAAACGATCAAAGGCAGATACATATTTTGAAATGAGCAAGGAACCATAAAATGCTTGAGACCCTGCTAATATGGGGAATTATCAAAAGACCTCCCAAATGAATTCCGTTAATTCAAGCTGCCTTGTTCACAATTAGGCCGTTATCTTAAAATCGGCAGTTTGGTTCCCCCCTATCCCATCTGGGCACAAAAAAGGCCCTCACTGGGAAAAAGGCTGAGATTTCTAAATTCTTCAAAACTTCCTCATTTTCCCCTTCTTTTTCTCTCCTTAAGAATGAATGCCTGTGCTTAAAGAGATATTTCTTTTCATGTGAGACTGATGCTGTCTAACCTAATTCTTGATGTTTCTTCCATTGTACGGTGAGGTGTCCTTTGAGGAAGTAAAAACAGCTTGTGTTGTGATAACAAAGACAAAAAAAATAGCTCTGTCTCCACTTTCAAAAGGGACAAGCTGTTTTCATTTCCTCTGAAGAAGCTCATTACAATATGATGGGCAAAATGTCAGGAATAATTAAGTGCAAAAGGTAGTAGACAAAAAAAAGGGCCACTTGGAATCAATGCTTCTTTTGTGAAGACCACCCACCCAAAAAAACATTGCCATCACATCTGACAGGAATTTATTAATTTTTTAGGAAGAGAAGGCATCTAAGACACTGCGACAAAAATAGGAAGAAGAAGACGGAGATCATATGAAATGCAACACTAACAGTTTTCCCCCTTTGCGTGAAGAAACTTGAAAGAGCTTTGTGTGAGGAGAGACACCGATGCAAAAGAACACTCTCTCTGTCGCACATTCGCACACAAATCAAACTGTTTGTGCCCACAGAAGGGGCGAAATTACCTCTGAAGCTCAAAACTCATTGGGCATTTTTTTTTTCATTTTACAGCAAGAAACTTGGGCCTCCCACCAACCCTTGGGGTCACGATTGTAAACACCAGCCCATCAAGATAAGAAGGCTGAGGCAGATGATATTAATTACCTGCTCTTTCAAGTCATCCCTGACACCCATCTGGTTTCCTCTTTGTAGCGTTCATCTAGGCCAATAAAAGCCAGTGGAGGAGAGCTTCACTGTGTTGTTACTGCACAAAGGGTCAGTCCTACAACACACCCTTCCCTTTTTGTATACAGAGGGTAAAACAGAGTTGCTCTTTGTGACTGAGGCCAGCGTTTTTCAACCGGTGGTATGTAAGGCGTTGTCTTGTGGCACAAAACCTCAAGGGACGAGGCTCAGATCGCAATCCTACCCTGGAGTTAGGCAAGCAAAGTTTGGCCTCCACAAGGGACACCATAAAGAATGTTTGCCCCATTCTCAGAGGCAGAGAGGCCAGCACACAGATGTGCGCCATCCCCCCTGACTCCGAGAGTGGTCCAAATGCGCTTTATGGTGTCCCTTGTGCCAGCCAAACTTTGCTGGCCTAACTGTGCTGTCCTAACTGTGCCGGCCTCACTCCAGGTTAGGACTGCACCCTCAATGTGTGAGAAGAAAGGCGGCTGCCCCATGCCCAGACAGCTTTTCCTGCATGCCAGATCTGGCGCATGGGCGATACTTTGGCGGTTACTGGTGTAGACAATACTGCAACAGATGAATACCTTTGTACAAGGTGGCTTCATACGCAGCCTTTGTATCAACCTTGGTTACAAAAGGGGATCCTAAAAACAGAGGTACTGGAGGGGTACAGAAGAGAAAAGAAGGGGAGGTGAGTTGAGCCTGAACAAAGACAGAAAGGAACAGCTGTCTGCAACACCAGCTCTTGCAACTGGCTGGCAGTGCGAACATCTGGAATATCCAGTCCCACTGGCATAGCTACATTGGTGCAGGAGGGTGCCATTGCACCGGGCAACAAGCTTTAGGGGGGAAGCAAGCTAAGCTTGACACTAGTGGCCAAAATTGTGAAAACTTTGGTAATTATGAATAATTATATCATTGGAATATATCATTGGAATATGATATAAGGTATATTCCATTGGAATATGAAATATATTCTATAAAATCATTGGAAAGGTAATTTAATGCAGAATGCAACAAAATAAACCAGAGTCTAATATCTTTACTCTATCAAAAGTTATGGTCAAAAAAGCCAGAAAATGAAAATATAACTGTCATGTAAAAATTGTGGCTTGCTAAAATCAAGATTTGTAGGAATAATACTATCAAGTTATATATCGTTCAATGCAGAATTTCATGCAGAATGCAATGAAACGAACTGGAATGCAATGTCTTCATTCTATCAAAAGTTATGGCCAAAAAACCCAACAAAACAAAATACAACTGTGACATCACTTCCTGTTGTGACATCACTTCCAGGGCATCATTTTGCCCTCTGCACCAGGCTACACATTCATTAGCTACGTCCTGTCCAGGGCTTTCCTAAATTCTAGAAGTTTGGCCTTCTGTAGTCGAGGCAACAAAGAACAAGGACTTCTGTTTGCTGCAGCCTTCTGCTTACAGCTCAAACTGCCAACCTCAGGGGCTCTGAGCTGGAGAATATGCTCTCCAGGTCTAGATTTGTGTCTAGTCACCCATGAACCTGACACTGAGAGTGGCTGAAGGGCACACCTTGAGTTAAAGAACTAGACAAATCTTTGGCTACAGGCCTCCAGCCTGGCTAGAGAACGCCTGGGTAGAGAAGATTGGAGATCAGAACATTTATTATTTCTTTCCTGTCCCA
The DNA here is from genome assembly GCA_029204185.1 of Lerista edwardsae. Taxonomy (NCBI): domain Eukaryota; kingdom Metazoa; phylum Chordata; class Lepidosauria; order Squamata; family Scincidae; genus Lerista; species Lerista edwardsae. Next base: position 2,013,615 of record JAJKFI010000011.1, read on the forward strand.
AAGATTGTGGTTAGAGGAATTCAATTTATGCCAGGTCCCGGTTTCCTAAGAGAATAAAGAGGCACAAAAAGTTAAGCCAATGGATTAACATTTAAAGGAATGTGTTTCTCTCCAGGACATTGGCTCCCACAATCTGGTCTTCCTGTGTTTAGAACGACAGGTGCAAGTTAGCTCTTTATCGACAGCAAATCAACCAGGGAAAGTAGCTACTGCCATCTATAGTACATCTTTTAAAGGCAAGATAGCAAATGCCAGAGTAGAGCTATTTGATCTGGTTTTAGAAATCGCCTTTTAAGACTTTATAAGATTTATTTTATATATACACACACACAGACGCACTCGCGCTCCCTCTTTCTCGCGTTCTCTCTTTCACTGAAAGATTTTAAAGACAGATTTTAAGAACAAACTTTTTTGTGGAATTCAGAGGATGGGGTGTAAGAAGAAAAATACAGTCTTCGGGGGGGAAAGGACCGTCTGCCGTCCAAAAAGACCATCCATCCATCCAATGGCATATCACAGCTGGACATTATGTGTGACTGGGCCCTTTACGGGACAGAGTCGATAGAGGGATGTTCTTTTCCCTCTCTCAAAACACCAGAACCAGGGGGCATCCGCTAAAACTGAGGGTTGGGAGAGTTAGAACAGATAAAAGGAAGTACTTTTTTACCCAGCGGGTAGTTAATCGGTGGAACTCCTTGCCACAGGAGGTGGTGATGGCATCTCGTCTAGATGCCTTTAAGAGGGGATTGGATGGATTTCTGGAAGAAAAGTCCATCGTGGGCTATAGGCCATGATGGGTGGTGCAACCTCCTTTCGTTAGTAGTAGGCTACTTCAGAGTACCGGGTGCAAGGGAGTGGCAACAGGATGCAAGCATCTTGTTGTCTCATGCCTCCCTGGGGCACCTGGTGGGGCCGCTGTGAGATACAGGAAGCTGAACTAGATGAGCCTTTGGCCTGATCCAGCAGGGCTCTTCTTATGTTCTTATGATGTTTAAGGCTGGCAAACAGAGCTGAGTTTGTCACAAAAGAAGTGCTAATTAATGCATCTGATTTCGGAACAGCCCCAGGGCTCGAGGCAGTTAGTTGTATGGTACGTCCTTCACCTGTGTTTTCATTGGAGGCTTGTGGGACCCACCAGAAATCAGATCACGGCCCACCAAGTGGGTCCTTGCCCCTCAGATTCCTGCCTCTGTGTCTGCTGCTAACACAGGGGATCAGGATGTGTCGGCCTCAGTTAATTAAATTCAATATAGTCCACATTCTCTGCTTGCACAGATGCATTTCCAAAGCAGCAAGTTGGAGATATAAGCATAAATCCTATTATTTGCTCTCAGGCTTGCTCGATATGCCTCCTGCACGAGGCTGTGGAAACACAGCCCCTAATCTCAATTTGCCTGTGCGCCCCCCCCCTTGTAGGACATGTCTGCCAAAAGCCATTAGAGGCCTGTGCTTCACGTCTACGACAGAGCCTTTCTTCTCTTCGCGGGTGGCGTGATGCTCAGGTCTTCCCGGCAGTTCTGCTTGTCAAGAGACAAGTCCCTCAAAACGTCCAGCTCTAATAAATAACATGCACTTGCATCTGCAGAAGGAAGGCTGGGCGTGGAGGGGGGGAATCATTTAAGGAAACTTCTGTAATCGTCACAGGTTTTTTTCCACGGCTCTCAAAACCATAATCCCGTCAAGGACAGAAGCAAAGCACATACATGCTCCGTGTCCCTGTGTTCCAGCCCCTGCATTCCCCATCCGGATTGTCACCTTTGGGGAAATGCCTTGTCAGAAATGTGCTGGCAAGAGTTGCAAAAATGGTTGTTCTTGAAGTTTTAGCTCCTTCCCCCTGCCTATAGCAGTTAAATCTCTGGGGGATAGATGCTTCTTACCTCTAGCACAGTGTTCTTCTGTTCTTCAGCTTTGGGGTCAGGACCCCAATGGGGTGGCAAAGCTTCTGGGCACAATCCTAGCCATGTGTGTTCAGAAGTAAGTCCCGTTGCATTCAGTAGGGCTTACTTCCAGGAAAGTGTGCATAGGATTGCAGCCTCAGTTGTGGGGTCGCGGCAACCTACAGGAATGAAAAGGTTGACTACTACTGAACCACCAGGTTGAGCGCCACCAGGTAAAGGGGGAGGCACCTGGGATACGTCTTCAGGTACCAGAAGTTGTGTCTCAGGGCGCAATCCCAACCTGGAGCTAGACCGGCACAATTACGCTAGCAAAGTTTGGCTGGCACAAAGTAAAGAATGTTTGGACCACTCTCGGAGTCACAGAGGCCAGCACACAGATGTGCCCCATCCTCCCTGACTCCCAAAGTGGTCCAAAACAGGCTTGACGGTGTCCCTTGTGCCGGCCAAACCTTGCATGCCTAACTGTGCTGGCCTAACTCCAGGTTGGGACTGCGCCCTCAGTCCGGCTCAGGTTCTTAGCAACTGTGCTAAAATAGCTCTCAGTAGTGCTAGCCCTTATGCTATGCTCTTTAATATATATTGAATAGTGCAGGGAGAACGTAGGCCCAGGGAGTGGGCCGCAATGGGGG
>JAJKFI010000011.1:2036141-2056513 GCA_029204185.1 Lerista edwardsae
AAGAAGAAGAAGAAGAAGAAGAAGAAGAAGAAGAAGAAGAAGAAGAAATAATTTCTCATACCAAGCCATTCTTGGTTATGTAAAATTAATTAGCTACCTTCTTGAAGAGGAAGAGAAGAAAGAAGAATATTCTCTCTCTCTCTCTCTCTCTCTCTCTCACACACACACACACACACACACACAGAGAGAGAGAGAGAGAGAGAGAGAGAGAGAGAGAGAGAGAGAGAGATTGAGCGCACAGTTTAGATTTATTACAACAGAGCACTAAACAAGACAGTTAAGAGAGTGAAATCACCAGCAAGCTATTTTCATGCAGCTAAGCTCAAGGTTATATGTGTAGGGGTGAGAAAACGTGCACCATTCCTACGGTGGGGAAGAGCTTAATCCTTGAAAGTAGATATTTCAGAAATGGCTTAAGGGTCATGGTAAGTAACAAACTTAACATGAACTCCCAGCAGCGCAAATGGGACTGAAATTGGATCGACAAACAGAGGCCTCACCAGCGGGAACCAGCGAGGCCGCGCTTTGCAGGGGATTGACGAGATCATGTGTGGAATTTATCGTGGATTCGGTTTGCGAAGCCTGTCCAGTTTAAAAATGGCTTCACAGGGTGGATTTGGGGTCTTTGTTAGCGTTGGGTTGGGGTCGTTTGCTCCAGGAATGGCCCCCGAGGGCCCAAACCACTGAGGGCATGATCCTAAGCTGCTCCTGCCTCCCCTGTGGGTTCCTCGAAATTGTGGGTGCAGGTTGGAGGAAGCCACATGGCCGGAATCACTGGCCCCCCGTTATCAGTGGCCCACCACCCCCGACCAGTTCAGCTGGCGCAAGGGCAGTGGTGTAATTCAAATGATTTAGGAACAGGAACTCACTTTTGATTGGCACTTGTCGGGAACCCGGAACCAGCCATGGAGCCCGTTAGGATCCGGAACGCCCGTTTTGGTCTGTTCCCCCTGAATGACATCACTGCCTTTGCCCTCCTAGGAATCCGGAGTCGCTCCCTTTAACCCTTTGAGTGCTGGCCAACCAAGAAGAAAAGCTCTTTGCAGAGGAATTGGGAGGGGGAGGAGGGAGAGTGAAGTGGGCGGAGTCAGCCCTAATTTTAACTAGTGGAACTGAGTTCCCCCGCGTTCCCCCTGCATGACATCACTGCACAAGGGCAGCTCTCCACCGGCACTCTCAGGCCGACGCTACTCCTAACATCGGCCCAAGCGCTCTAGCCAGTTGGCGCACCTCATCGGCGTTACCGATGTAGCACCAACGCAACGACATTGCATCGGCTCCATGTCAAGTCAAGGATTGCATTTGCCCTAAAAAATGTAAGCACTCGCCCAAAACGAAACATGGCCCTGAAAATACGGCTGCCACCAAAAACAGCAGCTGCGCCTGCCAAGCCCAATCTTATACTCACCCTGTCTGTCTGGGTGTCATTGGTTCTTCTGTTGCTATGGTGCTGACTGCCATAAAGCAATCAGCACCTGTCACAGAAGGTGCTCCAACAGTTCTCTGGCTTAGCGTGCCCCCGGCAGTACTAGCGGGAAGTCGTGCTCCTAGCCGCGCAAATCATCGTCCGTTCCCCCAATCGCCCAAGGAAGTAAAATGATGGGGAGGTGGGAGGGATGGCAGGAGGGTGGAATGGGAGCAGGGGAGGGGCACAATGGGGTGGGGGAGGGCAGAGAGAGGGTGGTGGTGGGCAGATCAGGTTCCGTGAGGGGTCGCATCAGCCGTTCTGGCTTCAACAAAATCCTAACTTTCCAGGCCCGATCCTGCGGCTCTGATCAACATGGACCTGCCCCTATAACTTGCTATTATAGGTCTGAGTAGAAACCCCCTTTCCATGCTTACATCCAGGTAAAGGAATGATGGTTCTCTAGAGGAGCCCACTGATCTCACAGGTAAGTGCATAAGATTGCAGCCCAAATGTTTTCAAATAAAGTAAGAACACATTCATTCATTTTCGTGGGCTGCCATTTTGTGTGTGGGGGACGACGACGCAGTGGCGCTGTGGGTTAAACCGCTGGTGCTGAGCTTGCTGACCGGAAGGTTGGCAGTTCAAGACCACGCCATGGAGTGCGCTCCCGTCGCTTGTCCCAGCTCCTGCCAACCTAGCAGTTCGAAAGCACCTAAATGCAAGTAGATAAATAGGGACCACTTCGGTGGGAAGGGAACGGCGTTCCGTGCGCTACGGCGTAGAGCCATGCCGGCCACATGACCACAGAAGCTTGTCCTTGGACAAACGCCGGCTCTACAGGCTTAGAAACAGAAATGAGCACCGCCCCCTACAGTCGGTCCCGACTAGACCATTTGGTCATATATATAGTATATGAGCCAAGTTATGTGGTTATTAGACAACCATTGAAAAGGGTGTGGTGGGTTTTCAGAGCTATTTCCAGGATCTGTAGCATCTGTGGTGCTTAATCCTCTCTAAAAGAAACTGACGTTCAAAGGAATTCACACTGCGGTGAAGCCCTCCACATGTTTCAGTGTCAACGACAAATTCTTCAAGCTTGGATTCCCTGCCACCGATAAACCAACCAAGAGCTGAATGTCAGGTTTCCATACTAGCAAGCCGGGGATCTTGTTATGTTACAGATACATAACCCTTTGGGCAAATACAGACTAACATTGGTGCATGTATGCCTTGGGGCACAATCCTAACCTGGAGTTAGGCCGTCACAGTTAGGCCAGCAAAATTTGGCCGGCACAACGGCCACCGTAAAGTAGATTTGGACCACTCTCAGAGTCAAAGAGGCCAGCACACAGATGTACGCAGCGATGGAATCTACAAATGAACAAGGGGAACGCTGGGCGGGAAGTAGGCGGGACTTCCGCTTGAGTGGCAGCCCGTCCGTAGCGTTCCGTGGCTGCCCTGGCCTCGGGGGGGCTCCTGCTCGCCGCGGGGGACAGGTGAGGGTCACGCCGGGTGCCTGGGTGAGCAGCGGGGGGGGCGCTAACCAGGGGCAGCCCCCCCCCCAAGGCCAGGACAGCTGCAGATCGCTACAGACGGGTAGCCAATCACATGGAAGCCCCGCGTAAGTCCTGCCCAGCGTTCCCCTTGTTCATTTGTAGATCCCATCGCTGGACATACGCCATCCTCCTTGACTCCGAGAGTGGTCCAAACGCACTTTATGGTGGTCCTGGATTCTTGCAGAGCCGGCGCAGCCTCTGATTGTGCCTGGGGTGGGATGGTGACGAAAGACTTCGCCACACCCTCGCCACGCCCCCTGCTTCCAGAATTGGTCCATTTCAGAGCGTCACGGATGCAAGGGTGGGCCCAGCTCCCTCACCAGCGCCCATGGCCGGCGCTACACCGCACCCTAGTGGCGTGACACCTCTGACATTTTTATAGGGGAATGGTTTCCTAAAGCAGAGTATATCTAGCATGTCTTAAACTCTGGTGACTCTGTGAGTACTGAGTAGGAATGTTTGGCAATTTCAGTATCCAGCATCCCAGTATCCGCAGGGGATAGGCTTTTGGGGCCCACCTGAAACCATGGATAAGAGGGAATCTATAGGGTCTTCCCCTCCCCAAGCAAGAAGGTTTTTTAGTGACCCAAAGTAAGAATAAAAGAAGGTTAAAGGTAAAGGTTTCCCCACGACCAAATGGTCTAGTAGTGTCTGACTCTAGGGGGTGGTGCTCATCTCTGTTACTAAGCTGAAGAGCCGGTGTTTGTCCAAGGACAAGCTTCCGTGGTCATGTGGCCAGCATGACTATTTGCTGTAGCTCACGGAATGCCCTTACCTTCCCACTGAAGTGGTACCTATTTATCTACTGGACAAGAGGCACTTTTTCAAGTGGTGCTCCTCTTATATTGAGCAGGGGGAGAGTAATTGCCCCTATTCACCCCTGCACAGTGTCTTTCTAGTGGCTGTTGCTGGTGGTGGTCTGCATTTTTTGATTGTGAGCCCTTTTGGGACAGGGAGCCATTTAACTTCATTATTATTATTTGCCTGTAAACCACTTTGTGAACTTGTGTTGAAAAGCGGTATAAAAATACTATTGATTGATTGATTGATTGATTCCAAACTGATAGGTTGGCAGGAGCTGGGACAAGCAAAGGGAGCTCACTCTGTCGCGTGGTCTTGAACTGTCAACCTTCCGGTCAACAAGCTCAGCTCAGCAGTTTAACCCGCAGCGCCACCACATCCCTTAAAAGAAGGTTAAGGACCTCCAAAAAAAATCCATGGATAATTGAACCACAGATATGGAATCCCTGGATACGGGGACCCACCTGTATTTTTTTTCTTTTTTAAAGGAGAAAAGTATATATGTGTATATGCCACAAGGTGGTTTGCTATGCATTTCCTCAGCATTTTCCCAGACAAATGTTTTGTCATAATGAAGGATCAACCTTAGCTGTCACAATAGTCTCTGTGGCTAAACTCAGAGAATCAAGGGCTACAGAGACTCCCAAAAGATTCCTCCTTTGAAAGAATCTTTCTCCCCATTTTACTGAACAATCCAACAGTTCTGCAGAGCTCCTCACAAACTCCAGCACTATTAAATAATCCAGCAAAGTTACATTGTCTGAAAAAGAAATCCACGTTCCATTAATGTGGAAATGCTGAGCACGGCAAGTCTTTTTTTTTTTTTCCTTTGCAAATTACACCACCAAGTGGAAAGAAGCACAAGAAGATAGGAGGTCATTCCTCAACAGCTTTTTCTAGGGGAGAGGAGGAAAAGAGGTAAAGGTTTCCCCGCGACCGAACGGTCTAGTCATGACCGACTGTAGGGGGCAGTGCTCATCTCCATTTCAAAGCCTGTAGAGCCGGTGTTTTTGTCCGAGGACAAACGTCCGTGGTCATGTGGCCTGCATGACTATACACCGTAGCGCACGGAACACCATTCCCTTCCCACTGAAGTGGTCCCTATTTATCTACTTGCATTTAGGTGCTTTCGAACTCTAGGTTGGCAGGAGCTGGGACAAGCAACAGGAGCTCATTCCATTACGCAGTCTTGAACTGCCAACCTTCCGATCGGAAAGCCCAGCAGCAGCGGTTTAACCTGCTGTGCCACCACACCCCTCTTTATATAGGACCTTGCTATCTGCAACCTTGCTTATCTGTGAGGGGCAGAATTGCTTCTTTCCGCAGAGCACAATTCTATATGCCAGCGCTATGCTCTTGCACCGGCTGAATGCTATCGTCAAGTGCATCAGCGTCAGCAGTATGGCGCTGGACCAGCGTAAGCAGCAGCGCCAATGCTCAGGCGCCACCGCAACCGCCAGCAGCACCGGCCTTGTGCCCGTCGAGCATCAGCGGTGCATGGTCAGCTCTGGGCCTCGCTGAGGGCATTCCAGAGGCATGCAGTGATGTCATGCAGGGGGTACGCGGGGGTATGCGAGTACCGGTTTCTAGGATTACAGCTGGCCCCGCCCATTCGCCCGCCCACTCGTCGACTCCGCCCCCTGCAACGTTTGAATTTCCTGCATGTTTGAGTTGCCTGCACGTTCTCAGAGCCAGCCAGGCAGGCAGGCAGCGAGCGGAGCCTTTCCTTTCCTTGCCACTGAAAAATGAGTTGCTCTGGGGTGTTAACATGATGCCAGGCCTCCTTAACATGTTCTGGGGGTGCTGTGGAATACTGTTGCAACTGTTGGGTCAGTTTAAAATCATCTGAGGCCTCAAAAAGGGCTTTTTTCATGTCACTTCCTGCCACGACCTCACTTCCGGCTTATGACGTCACTTCCGGTGGGCGGGTCCCGACACGTGCCAATCAAAAGTGAGCACCTGTTCTTAAATCATTTAGATGACACCACTGGAGGCATGCCAGGGGCGTAACTGGGCGGTGCAGTGGGCGGAGACGGAGGTTGCGATGCAGGACGGCCATAGTGCCAAATCCTAAACCCCGTCCCCAGCCTCGGCAGCAGGCACAGATCCGAGCAGCCCCATTGGGATGACTGGGGCTTACGCGGGTGTAAGGGGAAAATCTCCCCTTGTCCTGCACTTCGCTGCTGCCGCCTCCTAATGAGCCTCAGCATACAGCCCGGTTACGTCGGCCTTACTTAGGATTGTCCTCATTATCCACTATGCAGGGACCTTCTAAAAGCTGCGGGGACCTTCAGAACGGCACCTGCGGCCAGCGCTGACCCCTTCCAAATAGCCGGCAGAAGCATCCACCGGCCATGCTTGAGGGGTCACATGTTTAGTGCCAGCACCAGTCAGGATTGGAATGTCAGTTTCTTAGCCAGTGTGCTGCACCAGGTCACAATTCCATTGCATGCCTCCCCCCCGCCACTCTTTAAAGCCGAAAAGCTGTTCTTTTGGTAGACCAGCCACATGGGTGCCTGCAGAAAGACGCTCCAACAAAAGTTAGTCGAGAGGGTTAATGCCTCCGTTTGCCTGAAGATAAGAGCTGAAGATCTGAAGGTCGCCAGTTCGGGACAGCCGGAAGTCTCTGTGAGCGGCAGACCTCGTTAATTGCGGCTGATTAACAGCTGAGCTTCGGCTGCCTTGTGTGAGGGGGAGTTGTGCCGAAGTTCAGCCGCTTCTCTGGTGGGAGCAGGGAAGCCATTTATCAGCCAGCAAGAAGACAAACGGGTGGCCAGAAAGAAGGACTAAATCCAGAAAGCTCCATCTGTATGTGTGTAGTTCTTGAAAGATAGAACATTTCTGTATAAATTGTAAAAACCTTCGGGTTTCTGAATAAAGTCTGCCCATGTAAACCGCCTTGAGTTATAGTCACTAGAGAAATCTGGTGACCTAAGAAAGGCGGTATATAAATCCAAGTATTATTATTATTATTATTACACATTTCTCCTCCATGTCCTCCTGTGCTCATTGCTTTGCAAGGGTGCAGCCTAACTGGTTCATTGTCTCACGGGCTCCTTTTTTGTGGGCAAGATCAAACTTGATCACAAACAAGTCACATCCCCTGTAAAACAGATTTTCTCCCCCCCCCCACCACCTTGTGTTAGAACTGTGCACCTTCAAGCACCTTTAGCTGCTCAGAGATTTGCCAGTTTCATTACAAACCCTGTACGGATCAATAAACGCTTGTTCTGACCAAAAATCAATGTACGATCTTAGCCACCTCTTCTGTAAAGCTAAGTTGGATAGGGGGGAAAAAAATAATATAAAGGTCCTCATGCACCTGAGTGCATAACACTTTGTTATGCTGCCATCAATGCCTTAGGTTGACACAGAAATCAAGGCTTATGCTTGCTGTCACCTACAAATACAGACATACTGTACAGTATAGGATTTTGCCTAGAGTGAATTGGGCTGCCTGCCTGTAGCAGTGAAAACAACAGTCTTCTGGCACCTTGAAAACTAGCTATAGCAATTATTTATTTGTGCTGCACACATGTGTATATAAACACTTTTTTAAAAAAAATTTCACATTTTTGTGCCTCCCTTCCTCCAAAGAAGAGGACGTGGTGGCGCAGTGAGTTAATCCGCTGTTGCTGGGCTTTCAACCGCAAGGTTGGGAGTTCAAGACTGCGTGACGGAGTGAACTCCCGTTGCTTGTCCCAGCTCCTGCCAACCTAGCCGTTCGAAAGCACCTAAAAAAATGCAAGTAAATAAATAGGGACCACTTCGGTGAGGCAGATCTAAGGGAGGGCAAAGCTCTAAGTGTTGCAAGAAGCCTGACCTTGCAGTGGAAATCACTCCTCCCCTGCACCGTTTTAGCCAATCCTCACAGGGAACAGCAACATCTTGGCGTTGCTCACTGGCTACAGCAGCAAGGGAGAGGAGGGATTCACATGACAGGGTAAGGCTTCTTACAACACTTAGAGCTTTGCCCTCCCTATAGATCCGCCTCTGGTGGGAAGGTAACGGCGTTCCGTGCGCTACAGCATAGAGTCATGCTGGCCACATGATCGGACAAAAACGCCAGCTCTACAGGCTTTGAAACGGAGATGAGCACCGCCCCCTACAGTCGGTCACGACTAGACCATTCGGTCGTGGGGAAACCTTTACCTTTACCTCCTCCAAAGAGCTCAGGGTGGGGCACATAATTCCTTCCCTCCTTTTGGTCCTCATAACATCCCTGGGAGGTGGACGAGCATGAGAGAGAGAGCAACTGCCCCAACATTACAACCAAGAAGCTTCATGGCTAAATGGGGATTTGAACCCGGGTCATCCAGGAGTAAGCACAACACAATAGCCATAGCAGCATCCTGGATTTATATACTGCATATAAATCAAACTTATTTTATGCTACAAAATATGTATTTCTACATATAAACATGTAAATTATAAATATATGATGATGATGATGATGATGATGATGATGATGATGATGATGAAATTATAAGTGATAATACTGTTATGATGATATTGTGTGTGTATGTGTGAGACTGAGACTGTATGTATGTGTGTTTATATATATACAGCAGCAAATACACCTGACATCACACTAATCGACAATGACACCCGACTTGTGATGCTTATTGATGTTGCCATCCCGGGAGATCACCAGGTGGTTGAAAAGGAAACTGAAAAGATCGACAAGTATTATGAACTGTGCCTCGAAACTATTAGTCTGTGGCTTAAGCATACAAAAGTGCTGCCTATCATCATTGGTGCACTAGGAACAATGTCCCCGAACTTTAATAAATATTTCAAACTAGAAGTGCCAGCAAATAACACCTGCTGAGCTACAACGGACTGCTATCATCGGAACTGCTTTGATTCTTCGCCGATTCCTGCGAGATTCTTAGGTCTCTGGTTGAGGCAACACCAGCTAGTGATTTTTGGGACTTAATTTTTGTGTTCTAACACCGTATGTCATTAGCTGTGCATCTTTATCTATCTATCTATCTATCTATCTATCTATCTAACTATCTATCTATATACATCTATATTTATAAATGCTGCAAAATGTATGTATAATATATATGTATATGTATATGTGTGTGTGTATGTGTGTGTGTGTGGGTGTGTGTGTGTGTATGTATGTATGTAGAGACAGAGAGAGCATAAAAATGCTGCAAAAACATACATTAGTTTGGAGTTATGGAGACCTTTATTGGAATAATATAAATCAGTGGAACCCAACTCCTGCCCCCTCTCCTCAGTTATACGTATACGCACAGATTATATTCATCATAACATCCTTATAAATAAAGACAGCCTGAACTTTGAACACGGAAGCGAGAAAGACTGAGCGGAGGCCTTGCTGTAGTAGCGCCTCGGAGCCGCTAGAGGGAGAGAGGCTCGCGGCGCGGGGCACGTTTCCAGCGCCGCTCTTCCTTTCGCACAGAGCCTCCTCGTTGTCTTGAGAGCGGCCTCTACGGGTCATTCCTCTTAGCACGAGAATGCCATGGAGATAGGAAAAGGCTAGAGTGAACTTCCGGGTCCATAGAACGAGTATGAAAACAACAAGCCATGGACTTAATTAAAATACACACACCCCTTTTTATTTCAATTGTAAAATAAAAAACAATCCCGCGGAGTCCCGTGAAGGCTCCACTTTGCTCACGGCTGCCGCCGCGCTGAGGCGCACACAGACTCCGGAAGGCGGGACTCACTTCCGCCGAGAGGGCGGGGCGCGCAGGCGGAGAAAAAATGGCCGCCGACGCCCAACCGGAAGCGGCTTTTTGAGGACGAGGCGTTGGGTCGCTCAGCTGCCGCCTGGACTCTGCGTTGGGGCAGCCACCAAATTGAAGGGGGGGGGCACAGCGCGGCCGTCCCGCTGGCGACGCGAAGGGCCCGGGGTCGCCCCCGCCTGGCCATGGGCAAGAAGCACAAGAAGCACAAGGCCGACAAGTACCCGTATGAAGGTGCCGCCCGGGGGGGGGGACCGGCGGTGGTGACCCCAATAAACAGGCAGAGCGTGGCGGGGGGGAGGTCGCGTCAATACCTTCTGGGACAGCGGGCTCTGGTGGTGGGCGGGGCCTCCTCTCAGTGAGGCTATCAATGACGTCAGAGAATGACGTCATCATTATAGTCCTCTTCTTCCCCCCGTCTCTTTCGTCATTCTAGGACCTTTGAGCTAGGACCTTTCGTCATTCTAGGTCCCTCCCAATTACTTGCCTCCCAGGGAACTCGGACTTGCTTGCCAGTGTGCTTTGTGCAGGAGAGGTCCCTGCCCCGAGGGACTTACAGTTTAGATTAGATTACAGTTTAGGGGCTTGCTTGCTTATTTATTTATTTATTTATTTATGCCCTGCCTTTCCCATGCCGAAGCAAATGCCCAAAGCGGCTTACAGAGAACAAACACAGTACAATGTAACCACAATAAGTAAAACAAGGATTAAAGAAAACAACAACAGCAACAACATTAAACATTAACGGGAACAATGAGAGTAACAAGAATAAAATTAGACCCAGTTCTCCATATCAGAGTTTGGGGGGAGGGAAAAAAACAGTTTACAGCTTAGATTAGAAGGTGAAGGAACACCTTCAGAGGGTGTTCCTAGGGGCCCTGGGGAAGCCTCTGCCTTTTTCCTTTTTTCAGGACCCCTCACTGCTTGGCCTTTATGATCCCCCCTTTTCCTCCCAAGAAACTTCAGATGGGGTGTGTAAAGCTCGCCTCTGCGTTGCGTGTTGTGAGGAATGACAGTACAGGTCTCTGCCTGAGGAGCTTACAATAGGGGTAAACAGAAAAGACAGACCATGGAGAGAAGTGGCAGGAGCAGTAGGCAAGAATACAAAAGTCACTGTATGGCTGTACCATCAGTGTGCACCATTAAGACCACCTACTGATGTTCATGCTTCTTAACTTGTGCTGCATATTCTTTTCCTCAATTAGATTAATTTTTAATTGTTTTGTCACTCTTTCATTGACATTGAATTGAGCAGTGTGTCCCTTGCAACTTATTTCTAAGGGTTAGCCTGACTTCCTGTTCTGTTTGCTTCTTCAAGACTACGTGGAAAAACCTTTAAAGCTCGTTCTAAAAGTGGGCGGAAACGAAGTCGCTGAGCTTTCTACTCAGAGCGCAGTGCATGATTCGACTCTGTACGAGGACAAAAATGAACATGAAAAACACAAAGACAAGAAAAGGAAGAAGAGGAAAAAGGCCGAGAAGCAAGATCCAGGAGAGGAAAAGGAAAAAAGAAAGAGAAAAGTAAAGGTAAGTTCTAGAGCCGTGTATTTCTCTTTCAAATGTAAAATGGTCTACTTGTTCTTGAATGGCCTTAGGGACATCTTGGAACCTTTTTATTCATAAATAGGGTCTCAGTGTTGTATAGTTAGATCCCACATAGGGATGTTGGTGGCTTTGCACATGAATTCACCAATTCTGTGTATGTATAGTATGTGGTAACAAGGGGGGATTTTTTTTAAAGCTATAAAACGTTTTTATCAATTAGCTTGTTTGTCCAGAAGGTAACACCCACTTTTCCTGTTCCATTCGTTATTTATCCAACTTGTAACCAGTAGAATTGTTTCACCCCTGTCACAAACTAGTTGGATCAGAATCATTGTATTTAAGATCCCTGCTGGTTCAGGCAAAAGGCCCATCAGCTTTCTGTATCTCACAGTGGCACTTCAGCGCACAAGACAAGAAGATGCCTGCATCCTGTTGCCACTCCCTTGCACCTGGCATTCTGAAGTAGCCTACTTCTAATGTAAGCAGGTTGCACCACCCATCATGGCCTATAGCCCAGGATGGACTTTTCCTCCAGAAATCTGTCCAATCCCCTTTTAAAGGTACCTAGGCCAGATGCCATCACCACTTCCTGTGGCAAGGAATTCCACAGATTAATTACCTGCTGGGTAAAAAAGTATTTCCTTCTGTCCGTTCTAACTCTCCCAACATTCAATTTTAGTGGATGTCTCCTGGTTCTGGTGTTGTCCCCAGGTTCTGGTATTTCTGGAGTATTATGACTCTCTTCAAAGTCCTGAATTAGTGTGCCTTCCAGTAGGGGGAGTCAGCACATAAGACCAGATGTGTGTGGCTCTTCAGAGTTTCCATAACTAATTTATTCTCTTCCTTCCGTGATTGGCAGTCAGAACTTTGCAGCTGCTTGTAAGGATTCTTCACTTATCAATTGTACTGATTCATATTCTCAGGAAGACAAAAAGAAACGAGATAAGGATCGTGGTGAGAATGAAGGTGAAAGAGACTTGAAGTGTCCAACTCCTGTACGACTGGACTTGTCGCATGAAAAACCCCTGGCAAGCAGTTTGGCTAAACAAGAAGGTAAAAACAATGATTTACAGCACTATGCACATCTGCTTGGAAGTAAACCTTCTGTGGTAAGGAGTTCCACAGGCTAATCTCACACTGGGTAAATAAATACGTTGTCTGTTCTAACCTCCGAACTTCCCTCTCCACATCCCTTAGAAGGACAGTTACATTGCTTCCCTGAACTGGGTGGGTAGTGACGCACCAGTTTGGGAAGCAATGTGTTAAGGTGAACAGGAGAAAGTGGCTCAACTTGTATGCTGCATTGTGCATAAAACATAGTAGTTCATATGGATGTGTGAATTTAGGAATTCTTGGGTTTCTGCTTTAGCGTTTGTGTGCCGTTCTTCAATTTCTCTCATTTTGTTTGGCCTAGAAGTGGAGCAGACCCCGCTTCAAGAAGCTCTGAACCAACTCATGCGACAACTACAAAGGTGAGTCCCCAGTACTTTGTTGGCCAGAGCTGCTAAGCAGTGTGGTGCTAGGTCAAGCTGGACCCAGGACATGATCTGAGTGCCCATGATCCAGCCACCTTTCTGAAGTCTGGCAGATCCATCTGCTTGGTGCTTGGGTGGACAGCTGGCTCAAAAACTCCCTGTGTGCTAGCTTGAGTTGGAAGAATAGTGGCACATCAGAGTAATAAAGGACTGCAGAGCAATCTTAAATATGCTTACTTGGAAATAAGTTTGGACCATTCTTGGAGTCAGAGAGGCCAGCACACAGACGTGCAACATCCTCCCTGACTCTGAGAGTGGTCCAAACGTGCTTTACGGTGGCCCTTGTGCAGGCCAAACTGTGCCGGCCTAACTGTGCCAGCTTAACTCCAGGTTAGGATGGTGCCCTCATGCAGTTTTTCCCCGTCACCAATCTAAGGCATCTTTGTGCTTTGAAAGAGAGGCAGAAGAACGTGATCGCCGTGGTTCTGACTTAGAAAAAACAAGCCTGCTTTAACCATACTGCACTGGCCTGTGGGTCCTTCGGCAGGTAAAGGGGCTGCTTCCAGGTAGCCCCTCTGCAACTTGAAAGAGGAGCAAGATTGTAGTGGGGCCAGCTGTCTCAATTCAGTTCAGTGGCTGCTTTTCAAGTGGGACTCTTCCCCCTTGTTTAATACTGTGCTCTGTCTGTTCTTTGTTATAAAAATGAAACCTGAAAGGCTCCTCTTTTCATTTCTTCACAGAAAAGATCCAAGCGCTTTCTTTTCATTTCCTGTGACTGACTTTATTGCCCCCGGCTACTCCATGATCATTAAACACCCAATGGATTTTAGTACCATGAAAGAGAAGATCAAGAACAATGGTTACCAGTCCATAGAAGAACTGAAGGTGCTTTTAATTTATATTTTAACTGCAGAGGGGTGGATTAAACGTTGACACTTGCTGCTACTTGAATTCCATCGTACAGGGTTTTTTTTCCCACTTTATTCATTTGGGGGCTGAACGTTCACAGTTTCTGAATGCACAGAATCAAAAACTGGCCCATTCTGGCTCGGAGAGGGCTTTCTGCACACTTTCTTTAGAGAATGTGATTCCTTTGTGCATGTCTTCAGGAGAAGCTTTTTAACATGAATGCAGGATGTTAATAATAATAATAATAATACTTGGATTTATATACCGCCTTTCTTAGGTCACCAGATTTCTCTAATGACTATACTCAAGGCGGTTTACATGGGCAGACTTTATTCAGAAATTTACAATTATAATTTTTTACAATTTATACAGAAATGTTCTATCTTTCAAGAACTACACACATACAGATGGATCTTTCTGGATTTAGTCCTCCTTTCTGGCCACCCGTTTGTCTTCTTGCTGGCTGATAAGCAGCTTCTCTGCTCCCACCAGAGAAACGGCTGAACTTCGGCACAACTCCCCCTCACACAAGGCAGCCGAAGCTCAGCTGTTAATCAGCCGCAATTAACGAGGTCTGCCACTCACAGAGACTTCCGGCTGTCCCGAACTGGCGACCTTCAGATCTTCAGCTCTTATCTTCAGGCAAACAGAGGCATTAACCCTCTCGACTAAATCTTCTGACTAAATCTTCTGACTAAATCTTCTGTTAGTGATCTGTATGTCTGTTGCAGGGGGAAACATTGAACTGTTGAAAGGTATTTTAATAATACTTATATCTTGGAGCATCAGGTAGGCATCTTCATAGAAAACATGATTAGAAATCATGTTTTATGGTGATGATATGGTGACTTGTGACTGACAACTTTCCTCCAACAGAGTGTCAGGAGGCTGAGTTTAGCAGCATTCCATTATGTTAGAGCTACTTGGTCATCCCCTCACCCAGCTTCTTTGTACACCACTCAGATTTCCACCCCTGTTTCATATAAAGAGAAGGAGTTACGTATTGGTGACAGCCAATTGTGTGTTCCTACACATGCTAGCTTTCCGTTCTTTAGGGTATCTGTTGGACAAGAAGTGTCCCCAAAAAATAAAGTTAGAGGAAACATTCCTAGCCATTTGTATTGGTGTCTTAATTTTTTTTCTCCTGTTGATTCAGGACAACTTCAAACTGATGTGCACCAATGCTATGATATATAACAAACCAGAGACCATTTATTACAAGGCTGCAAAGAAGCTGCTGCACTCAGGAATGAAAATACTCAGTCAGGTAACAGACATGAGTGGGGGAGAGAGAAGAAATGCTATTCTGGTTTAGCTAGCTGAATTTTTTTTTGTTCTAAGTTTCTACCAAACCTAATCTGTTTTTGAAGTCCTGTTTTGTTCTTGAAAAGAGGCAGTCCCTGATTTTGAATTCTATGGGGAGAGCTTGTAGCTCAGTGAGAGAGCATGCTCTTTGAATTGCAAAAGATCACAGTTCTGTTTCTGGCACCTCCCAGCGGAGAAGGTATGGGAAGGCCTCTAGCAGAGATTATGGAGGGTCGCTAGTTTATGTGCTTACTTGACTGCAACCGATTTTGCCTCCAAGGATCCCTAAACACACTTCTTCTGCATTGTTCTTGTAGTGCCGAACTGAGCCATCACTTGGGAATAAAGGCTCCAGGCCTTGGGAGTTAATACAAGGGCTTAGCCACAGCCTTGCTGCCTTCTCTGCTCTGCCCTTGCCTTCCCCTGTCTCTTCCACACCTCCCCAGTCCTCCTCATAACTGAAAGGAAGGCGCTTAAATGACAAACTTGCCATATGACGAAGTTTGGGCAGAGGGAGAGGGATCACGGGATCACGTTGTCGTTTCAAATTAAAATGTTTGAGTTTGTTTTTGTTAGGAAAGAATTCAGAGCCTGAAGCAGAGCATAGACTTCATGGCGGACCTTCAGACAAGCAGGAAGCCGAAAGAGAAAACCGATCTGCAGCCTGGTGGGGAAGAGGATGACGGCCTTGGGAAAGAGGCAGGCCCAGCAGAAGCCGACTTCAGAGCCTTCAAAACGCCCAGCAAAGAACACAAGAAGTAATTGCTCTGCAAGGGGCTGAGCATTTCAGTCCATTTTCACAGCACTGAACGCAGCCGTGATTGCCAGCTTAGGTCTCTTTAAAAGGGGACTAGACGGGTTCATGGAGGAGGGGCAGAGGCCTGTTAAGGGCTACTCACCAGGATGGCTGCTTGGCAGTTCTGTGGACAGAGGTGGCATTTTCTGAATATCAGTTGCTGGAGAGGGCTGTCGCCTTCATTCCCAGAGGCCTCTGGTGGGTCACAGGCTGGGGTAGATGGACCGTTGGCCTGATTCACTCTTCTTAGGGGGTTACAACCTAAAGCACTTTCTGTAACTGAAGCACCCCAAAATCAGGCTCCTAGGAAATACCTTGGCATTCAAGCACTCTTTCTTTGCCAGAACTGCCAGTGGGCTAAATTCTAGAGGCTTGAAAAGGAAGTGCAACATCGCGGGAGCTGTTCTGCTGCTGAATTACCCTGTCTACAAATGTGGCGTATTTAATTTGCACCAGGAACACTTACGGTTTGTTGAGGCCGTAAAAGCCAGTTCTCTGGTCAGGTTTGCAGGCTGTGGAGGAGGAGGTCGTATGTCCAGAAGGAGTCAGATTGCTGGGAGAGGAATACCTCTGGCAAAACGTCAGTCTTGCCAGGTGGATTCTGATCTCGCCTAATTCCTGTATTGCACTCACTGGAAAACAGTTTTTGCACCAGTGCTGTTAAAACTCTTCCATTTCCTTATATACGCTGAACAAATGCAGTAATGCATATGCAGGAAATCCAGACTATTCCAAAATCCAGAGACTTTTTAAAACTTTATATAGAAACATAGATATAGAAACTATGCATTCCCATGTACAGGCTGCACGTTGTATTCTCTGCTCTGTCTATGCAGACATTGTTGAAAAATGTCAGAGGCCATCAGATACCCAAGTGGATAACGGGGAAAAGAGCAAGAGGAAGCATTTCTCGTTAGATTTGTGCAGTTGTTCCGAAATCCAGACATTTGCCCGTCCCTTACAGACTGGATAAGGGATAATCAAACTGTATTTTAATTTTTGTTTAATATTTTTTTCAGGAAGGAGAAGGAGCTCCTTGAAGAAAAAATAAGGAACAGCAACTTAGAAAGGGAACAGGAGCTGATTGAACGCATCATTAGAGAATCGGGAGGAAAGTTAACCAAGCGACCTGCTAATGCGCAGGTAAATAGGCTCAAGGCTATGGCTGCCCACAGTCCTGGAAAACCATGGGTAGCATTTCACCTGAATTGAGCACTTCTTGATTTGAAGCTACTTTGATGATTGTTGTTAAGAAATCCAGATTGCCTGTTTAAAGTATGTCTGGAAGTCTGCTAGTAGATTTAGCCGAGAGGGTTAATGCCTCCGTTTGCCCGAAGATAACAACTAAAGATCTCAAGGTCGTGAGCTCGGGACTGCAGGAAGTCTCTGAGAGCGGCAGACCTTGCAGCTGTGGCTGATTAGAAGCTGAGCTTCAGCTGCCTCGTGGGAGGAGGAGTGTGCTGAAGGTCAGCTGCGTCTCTGGTGTGAGCAGGGAAGCATCAGCCAGCAGAAGACAGACGGGTGGCTAAAGAAAGAAGGCTAAATCCAGAAAGGAAGATCTGAATGTGTGTAGTTCTTGAAAGACAGAACATTTCTGTAAATTGTAAAAACCTTCGGGTTTATGAAAAGTCTGCCTATGTAAACCGCCTTGAGTTGTAATCACTAGAGAAATCTAGTGATCTTAAGAAAGGTGGTATATAAATACATGTATTATTATTATTAGTAGTAGTAGTAGTAGTAGTAGCTTTGCGGGATGTGCGCAAGAGACTTGTTTTTAACGGCTCGGTCTTGATTTCAGTGCGAGTTTGAAAGAAGAAAACCTGATGGCACAACCACTTTGGGGCTTCTCAATCCAGCCGAAAACAACACAGCAGGTAATGTGTGCACCGGGCAACATAACAATCTTTCCTCTTGGTGCGTGTGGATGGATTTCCACACCCTGTAGAGGCACCATGGGCCTCTTGGGGCTGTGCCAAGCTCCTCTGGAAGGAAAAAGAAAGCCTTCATTAGAACCAGTAGCGTTATTCACCCGGTATGCTGGGCGGGACTTACCTTTGAGCGGCAGTCCGCCCGTTGCGTCACGCCACGTTCCGCCGCTAAAGCGGAACGCGGCGTGATGCAACAGGCGGACTGCCACTCAAAGGTAAGTCCCGCCCAGCGTACCGGGTGAATAACGCCACTGATTAGAACTCCCATGGAGCACCTGGCAGTTTCTGATCTGTGCTTGGGATTCATGGGCCCCTGGCTGAGCAGTTAACCAGTAGAGCTGCACACGGCTTGTCCTTCATTAGGATTCAGTTTGATCCAGGGAAGAATAACCTAAAATCTTGGAACATTCCAGTGCTTGTTTTCTGGGGATGTCTTGCTGAAGTGGATGGAGACTTGTTTATAGCCGCGGTCTCCAAACCACAGACCTCTGCGTTAAGAAAAAGGCAGTAACCAAACTTCTTACGTAGTCCCAGGTAAATTGATTCTAGTTGCTATGGTACTACTCGTTTAACCGATAGTTTTCACTTGTGGTTCTAAGTACTATTAGGCTAATTCTTGTCCCATTTTTAGAATGAATGAAAAGAAGTTTGGAAAATTCTGTTCTGAGGCCGGGCGTTAGTGGCTTGCAGCCAAATCAGGGACTAAGATGCTTCTAAGAACGTACTTTTTTCTTGATTTATACTCACAAAGCCTTGAGGAAAAACCTTGTGAGTGCTGCGGGAGAGAGATGTGTCTGGACACAAGGATTCCCTCGAAAGAAAAACTGTTCTTTATGGTCTCGTGGCGAGTCGCATAACTGCTCCTTGTTTGTGTCTCATTTCTCTTGGGTGGCAGAACTGGGTCACGGCACCACAAAGCTGGGCGTGACGGCTGGGCGGCTGCAGTCGGGCGTAAATACGTTGCAAGGGTTCAAGGAAGACAAGAGGAACAAAGTTACTCCCGGTAAGCGCTGCTGTTGCTTTCCATGAAAACCTTTTTCAGTGGAGGAAAAATTGAAGCGGAGCAAGCAGGAGAAACTGGGCATGAATTTTGTTCCCTTCATACTGCATTTTACGCACACGAGGACATTCATACATAGTGCAGCCCAACTCTAAAATAGTCATGCCTCACTTCACGCAATCCTATCTGATCTGTGAAACTGCTAAGGACGAGTTGGTGCTTCCTTCGTACGTTGTTGTAAGATACAGTCAATTTCAGCGGCGTCATTTACCCGGTACGCTGGGCGGGACTTACCTTTGAGCGGCAGTCCGCCTGTTGCGTCACGCCGCCTTCCGCAACGGGCGGACTGCCGCTCAAAGGTAAGTCCCGCCCAGCGAACCGGGTGAATGACGCCATTGGTCAATTTCCTCGCCTAAGCACCAGGGGCTGTTTGGTGACCTACCCAAACTTCCCGCGACCTCTTCCTCCATATCCTGCTGGCTGAGGCCCGGCATAGGATTGCGCCGTAAGACCGTGCTTAGTAGTGAGTTCCAGAGAAACTGGAAGTCTTTAGATTCCAATAAATGAGTACCGCAAACTGACTGCCCAGCATTAATGAAAGCTGAGTATCATCAGAAGACACAGTCTGATCTTTGCTAATGTATTCGTATCTTTCTTACACTTTCTGAATTACAGAAAACTGTGTACCTTGATTTATACGAAAGCATAAGCAAATGACTGATGACTTTTTAAGATACCTGTGCTGCCACAGAGTAGTGTTCTCACTCACGTTAAAATGCTCAGGCTTGGACACTTGTGCAAAATTAAAACTAATTCAGATTTGCAGGAGCAGATCCTTCCCCTGGGATTTGGGCCTTGTATATGCTGGATAAATCTCGGTTGAAATGCCATTAATAAAAGTGACTGCTTGAATGAGGGCTGACCTGGAGTTAGGCCAGCATAAATCACTTGTGCCGACCCAGGAGAGTCACAAATGCATCGTAAAGTGCGTTTGGACCACTCTTGGAGTCGGAGAAACCGGTGCCCATCTGTGGCCAGCCTCCCTGACTCCAGCAGTGTTGCAAACGCACTTGTTTGCAACACTCCTGGGCCGGCACAACTCCAGGTTGGGATTGCGCCCTAAAGCAGAAGCTGCTCAGGTATGGTAGGATGCCAAAGCTGTGGCCTGTTATGCAAGGCAAAAATGGGTAGGATTAGGTGACCAAACACCAATGCACAAGGATGCAGCTGATTTGTTGATTAATTTGCACCAGCCAGTTGGGTAGGGGTTGGAGAGTAGTGGCAGCTCTGAGCACAGCTTTCTCCATCGTAGTGGGCCTAAAGGTTGCCCCCTTGCACAGGTATATCATTGTGACCTAGAGCTTAAGTATTACCTGGAGAATTGGACCCATTACAGATTGACTCTGACTAGGACAGGTGCATGCTGCAATTGCACAATATCTAGAAATCTGTAGGAGACAGTGGAGGCCTTCTTCACCATGGCCTGGACAGAAATAGTAGCTTAAAACACTTCCAGGCTTAAAGAATGAGAGAGCCTTCCAATGAATAATAAGTGCCTGTGGAAAAAAAGACGCTGTTTTTTCAAAGTTTTCTGCTGATGGAACACAAGATTCTAAGCATTTTGAATGTGGTGTCCTGCCTTGTGCGAAAAGACTGATGCCAGCTCTTATTTTTCCGTTAGTGATGTACCTGAACTATGGGCCGTTCAGCTCTTACGCCCCAGCTTATGATTCCACCTTTGCAAATATCAGCAAGGACGATTCGGATATAATTTACTCCACTTACGGGGAAGATTCTAATCAAGGGAGTTTTAAGTAAGTGTTCAGTAAGCAAACAGGTTTGCGATCGGAAGTGAGCTCTGACAGCAAAACATAGTTCACTCAGTGGCATCATGCAGCCGGAATGCTGGGCGGGACGAACGGGCGG
>JAJKFI010000011.1:2056913-2106505 GCA_029204185.1 Lerista edwardsae
CGCAACGGGCGGGCTGCCGCTCACCCGTTCCTCCCGCCCAGCGTTCCGGCTGCATGACGCCGCTGCCTGTCTTGTGACGCTTTCTTTTGTTTAGGTTTTATTGGTTTCGTTTTTCATTTGTATCTTACTGGGTTTTTTTAACTGTGTAAGGAGACAGTTTCTCAAAGATTAACTGATTTTTTTTTTCTTTTGCTCTTCAGTATGAATGAGTTTTTGGCGAAGTCTCAAGACTACCCCTATGTCATGGCCGACAGCTTGCTGGACGTCTTGACCCAAGGAGGGCATTCTCGCTCACTCCGAGAACTAGAGCTGGTGAGACTGACTTGTGGGTTATTGGCTGCAAATGGCAAGGTGTAAATTATGGGGCTTCGTAACACAGTGAGGAAGGACATTTGAGATCAATCCCGACTCTATTTAAGGCAATTTCCTGTGTTTGTTTTTTTTTCCTTTTTACCACGTCGTAATCAACAAGAGCATCTGGAAATCATGTTTTGCCTTAGCTTACTTTTGTTCTGCTAAATAAGCTAGTTGTAGAAATGGAAGGGGAACTTTGCAACTACAGCTGGAAAAAGGTTTAACCAGTGACAATTTATTCTGTATGCTGCTTCAGCAAGCAGACCTTGGAAACAACTCTTTTGTAGAGAATGCTTTGCCTGTCATTTTTCCATTAGTGACGTAAGAAGTTGTACTCCTCAACTTGATAGGGAAAGAATCTAATGCTTAATGACCCCCCGCCCCCGGCAGTCTCATTGAGTCTAGACTGATATCTAGTAGCTTAGCTTATTCACTGAACTGATAGTTTAAATGGAAACCATCCCCGCTGGAGGACTACCAGCCACCCTTACCCAGTGTGTACACTAATGTACCAGGCCTGCTTCCCAGATGAGTACCGTTAAATGTACCCATCCAATAAGCATTGACTTGCCTCCCTTGATTTCTGCTGAGAGGCTACAGGCAACCAGCTTGTTGCCTGATTCTGTGCAGGCTGTGGCAAGGCTCTGCTGGGTTTCTTGTAATTCACCCACAACAAACAAACCTGACTTTTTGCAGTGTAAAAAGGTGGCAGTCTTCCTGTAAGTGTGGAAGATATAATATTGACTCAGCGTTGCATGCTGCTATGCAGGCACTTTCTGAAGTGGCCCTAACTGGTGTTTTTGTCCCTTGTTGTAAAGCCACCTAGCCATTTGTTGCTTTTTTCATATACACAACTAGAACAAGCAGCTACTTTGAAATTCCCTCTATAAGGATCTGCTAAAGATTGTGGTTTTTTTCCCAACTTGAGCAAAATAGGGGAAAGCAACTACGCTCCTGTGTCATAAGAGGGCAGTGGGGAAAAATGGATCCATATCAAGTGTGACAACAAACCACTTTGCATGGTATTCAGAATTGTGCTGCATTTCCTGCCCACGTGTATTTGCCTGATTTGGGCCTAATATTAATGGCCAATAATATTGGCACATATTGGCCTACTTTATTGACACATTATTGGTCTAATAATGTCATTTTAACTTGCATGAATTCTGTGCTTATATGTGAAAGAATATGCACAGTACAGGCTTCTGAACAGAGTGCACTTCCAGGATTGGGCTCGTGTTGGCAAAAGGATGCTAAGGAGAGAACAAGATTTTCTTTTTTTCCCTTGGCCTCTCCTGAATTTTTGAGGCATGCAATGTTCAAAAAAAGTACATGGAAGCACCTTTTTCTCCTTAATACTCAAGGGGTGTGTGGATTCATATTGCCTTGTCAGGCACGGAGGAACTCCGACATCCACTGGGGTATTATGAACAGCTCATGTCACCGAAGTGATGTAGAAATCCCTCTGGAAAGCTTTGAGCAACCCGAGTCCCTAATGGTGGTTTCACTGAATCTTTTTCAAAGCCAGTTTACTGACATGTCATAACCGTACCTGTTTCTTTTCCAGTCGCAGCCAGCAGAGGAGGCTGAAGGCCTGTGTGAAAGAGCAGATACAACAAAGGATGTAGAGGTAACTATCACATGGAAGGCTGTTCAGTTTGGAGGTGGTGAAAGTGTCAGAAGCAAGCAAGCATTTTTTTCTTCAAGCTTTATAACCGATGCAAAAAGGAGCTCAGCCAACATATTTCCCTGAGCCACACATTATATGTCAGAGAATCACACGTGGCTCACAAGTCACAGTTTGGCCAACCGTAGTGGATATTCTTGCTTGACCTTTAATCGTGCATTTGCTGTTCTGTTTAGATCATGGAAACTGATGCACCCAGCAAGTTGGACTCCTGCCTTAGTAAGGAAAGGCTGACAGCACTGAGAGCAGTAACCAATTTTGGGATCCACGTGGAAGAATTTGACTCTGAAGGTGAGTGTGGAATTCATGGGGAAAGGGATGGCCCTTGGCACATATCAGCCCAGCTGAGTTTTGCCCTATCACACGTGCTGAAGGTGTCCGTATCTTGACTTAACAGAAGCAGAAGTCTTCCAGAGAAAACTTGACGAAACCACAAAACTCCTCCGGGAGCTCCAAGATGCGCAGAACGAACGACTGAGTACGAAACCACCTCCGAACATGATTTGCCTTTTGGGCCCATCGTACAAAGAGATGCATTTGGGTGAGTTCACACAGCTTGTTACACCTGTTAGACACCAAACCTTCCAAGGAATGCTCTAAGCATGCATTAGATACGAAGGCTTGGAATGACTTGTGTACACAGCTTAACCTTTGTTAAGGTGCAGTTGTGACCAATGCATTTTTTAAACATCCTTCAGCCAGGCTGCTAAGCACCCGAAGTACAATCAGGTTTGTGTAAAATGCTCAGTTTTGCAGCATGTCTTTTTGGCCTGCCTCCTTTGGACAACAGAGAGTGCATAGTGCCAGCAATGTTGGATTCTTCACATAGCAAACATCGTTGATTTAGCAAACATTTTACTGGTGTTTTACTTTGGCATCAGAAGACACTCAAGCAGGATTTCTACTAAGCAATGCTTTTTCAATTTAAGAGCATCACTTAAGTTCACTTTATTCTCAGTGTGATGAGCTAAGACAGATCCAGGGTTTGGATTAATTTGTGAGCGGCACTCGCAGTTCAGGGAAGTGCCACTCCATTGCGCAGCAGATTGGCTGACAGAGACGCTCTGAGCCAGCCATTTTCAAACAGTGTGCCTCGACACATTGGTATACTGTAGGAGTTTGGGTGAGGGTCATTTCTTATTAGGGTCATTGGGGTGTGTGCCTTGTCAATGGTCAAAACATTGATCGTATACCATGACAGTGTGCCATGAGATGAAAAAGGTTGAAAATCACCACTCTGGGCAATCGTGTCTATGCCTGGCGTCCCAGAAGGATGCTGGGCATAGACGTGACTGCCCAGAGTGTCCCTGCTGGCCGATCTGCGATGGAGCAGAGCTTCCCTGGAACTGTAAGCACCACTCAGAACAGGGAAGGGATTTTGGGTGCCAGATGTCAGCAGGTGGAGTATCATCAAGCAGGTCCTATTATTATAGACTAAGGCTATAATCCTGTACCTGTTTTCCTGAGAGTAAGCCCTTTTGAATACAGTGGGCTTACTTCTAAATAGATATGCAAAGGATGATGCTGTTATCTGCCACACACTTGTGTAACCTCTTCCAAAAGCCATCTAAGACAAAATTCCAACCAGAGCTGCATTGAGGTTTATAACACAGACGTGACAGTTTGCAATGTCTTTCCAGCGGAGAGAGTGACCAGTAATCTGAAAGAACTGGCCCAGCAAGTGGCTCCTGGTGATATTGTGAGCACCTATGGAATCCGCAAAGCAATGGGGATTTCGGTCCCTCTTCCAGATGTCATAGACAACTCCATCGACTTAACAGAGGGTGAGTAACACACCTTGCATTTTTACAAAAGGCAGCAGCCTAGAACCACTCAGAAATGGCTTGCTCCTTCCAGTGCCTTCGTAGAGGTACTAAAGCCTGCAGGCTGGCATTTAGGGCCACCACCATACAGGAGATGAACACTTTTTTTGTCCCTGAAACATGGCTGCTGGAGTATGAGACACTGAATACAGCAGGTCCTTACGTCAGGTTGTCTATAGGTTCTTGGAAATTGCCACTTTAAGCGAAATGGCTTGTACCAAAACCAGTTTTACCATAGGCGAGCTCAATAACATTGTCTCAACTTGCTTATCATGTTGCAAAGCATTGTTGCAACCCAGAATGCCTTGTGGAAGCTATGGCAAGGCATTCTGGGGTGCGGCTTGGAAGTGCCTTTCAGTACCCCTACAATATTCACTCGCAGAGGTTAGGCGATTGAGGGTACAATCTTAACCTGGAGTTAGGCCAGCACAAGGTCCAAGATAAAGTGTGTTTGGAGTACTCTCGGAGTCAGGGAGGATGGCTCAATGTCTGTGTGCTGGCCTCTCTGACTCCAAGAGTAGTCCAAACATACCTTACAGTATCCTTTGTGCCAGCCAAACTTTGCTGGCCTAACTCCAGGTTAGGATTGTGCTGATTGGTTTTAAAGTTGGTCAGCAGTTCTCAAAGTTGCATGAAACAATTTCATGAGGACTTGTTATAGTTCACGCCTCACATTAGCTTTCTGGCTATTTGAACAGATCTATCAAGAAACATGTTAAGTAAGCTTAATCTACATTCATCGGTTCTTTTAAACCAAAATAAAATGAGGTAAATCTTATTTTGAATGCTGTTTTGCAGATGTGCAAGAACCTCCAAAAGCAACCATTTTTGTTGGAAATGAATGTGAACCAGTTGGTACATGATGCTTCAACTATTTAGTATGCTTTTTCCTTCTTTTGAGATTTGTCCCATTGCATGCATATGTGCTCTTTGTATAGTTTGAGGTTTGCCTATGGAATATTTGAGTTCTTAATAAAATCCTTCTAAAAATCCAATTGTTCTATTACGAACTTTGGCCCTTGCTTTATTCCATAATCAGACCTTGCTTCTACATTTTATAGCGACTAAACCACCTTGCATAAATCAGTTTTACCTGCATTCTGCAGAACCCTTTGAGCCATGCAGGATTGAGACTGGCCTTTTATGACCTTACAAATAAACTTACTTTCCTTAAACCTTTTTAGGAGACTCCTTTAAAAAACAAATCCGAAAAGGAGGCAAAAAGCAAATGGAAACAAACACTCTTAAATTTTTAATCTGGGAAACTCAAAAGTTAAAGTAACATGTAGATAAGGCAAATTACCTTGAATTGCTATACAATGTGAACAGAAGCAATTAAGAAACATTAATGCTTTCATTTCACACTTAGTTTGGCAGCAGTTATGGAACGTTGTACGGCAGCAACAGCAGAAACTTAAAACAGTCTCTCAACTAGTAGACTGCATGGGGCCCATATTTAAATCCTATATTTTAGTTAAACACACAATAAAAGAATGGGGAGCAACATACTAAAATTCACATTAACCTGTAGCTAATTACAAAAAACAAATGTAAAAGGCAATTTGTATAGGCTTCCTTTTTAATACTAACCTTACCTTTCCAGTGTGACCTACTCTTGTTCACCAAGACTTTCAAAGAAGCCCTAACTCCAGCGTAGGACCCCAGCTAGAATAGATTTGTTCCTGTCACGATAGAGGAACCTTAGCCTCCACATAAGTTAATTACACAGTAATTATAATTAACACAACAGGGGATGCATCCAAAACAGTGTGTGCTAGAGGGGGGAAAAAACTTTGCAGTCAAGCTCCACTCCAAAACCAAAGAAAGACAGATACTGATCTCTGATCAGAACTTGTCCTCTGATCTCAAGAAAATCTTTAAAGTGGGCCCACGGACTTCTGCAAAATTAATCCAGAACAAGTGGTTTAAAATGTGTGGCACTGAACCAACTAGGCTTTTGCACAGGGCCACCTATTAAGAGGCATACAAATTTCTTACACAAATGTAACACATGGGGGGGGGAAACACAAGCATTTCAGTGCTTTCTGTCACCTTTGGACTCAATGCAAAATACTGGGCTATCCAGGTATGTATCCACAGTTACTGGGCACACCTGTACATAGTTACTAGGACACCTCCTAAAAAGATAGAGGAACATTTTTTAACCCTGTTGATGTTCCCCTATCTTTAAAAAGGCATCCCCAGTATCCATGGTGGGGTCTGGAAAAGAACCCCTGCAAGGCAGGCCTGTAATCCATGTTTCTTTCCTAGAATGAAACCAAGTAATAGTAAAAACTTTATTTGACAACTGTAGCTTCCAGTCAACACAAGTTGCTGGGTACTGAAGATGAAGTCTTAAGCTTTTTCATGGGATACATGAGAGAAGGATGCATTCTGCGAGTCGCATTGTAAACAATTTGCCCCCCCCCCCCGCAAAAAAAACCTCAGGCATCACATAGTGGTTTGTTCCTGGTTCTCTGATACTCTACATCTGTCACTCAAAAATTTTAAAGTGATCGTTATGATGCATACCTTGTAGTCTGCTGGTTGCAAGTGGTGAGGATTTTCTCCAAAGAGCCTTGAGAAAGTAATTTTGTTAAGACCTGCAGCAGGTTTCAGTTGCACAAGTAGAAACTTAATTGGATATAGTTTCACTTTTCTTATACAATGTTTTAGTGAAAAGTGCCAAACAGCCCTTTCATGAGCAGAAGATACCTGTCTGCGTCCTTTAAGAAGTTATAACTAAAAAGAACAAAGCATGTTGGATAATTATTAAAATAGTGGCATACAAGTGCTTAAGGGCACAATCCCCACCAACTTTCCAGCAGGGACAGGGCTGTACCAATGGGGCATGTTCTGCATTTTGCAGTGGAGTAGTCCATGTTTGTTTCCTTACCCAGCGGTGTCATGCAGCCGGAATGCTGGGCGGGAGGAACAGATGAGCGGCAGCCTGCCCATTGCGTTCCAGTCCATTTCGCCGTCTTCCCCGCCCCCGCAGCAAAACAGACCGGAATGCAACGGGCAGGCTGCCGCTCACCCATTCCTCCCACCCAGCGTTCCGGCTGCATGACGCCGCTGCCCTTACCTCAAAGCTGGAACGTTGGTTAGGATTGTGCCCTAAATCAATGCTGGAACCAATTTTGCAAGGGCCTCTATTGTCCTGCCAGTCAAATCTATCTTCTATGGCGACACTCGCAGGGTGCGATCCAAACCCTGGGATGGGCTAGCACAAGTTTCCTGTGGCAGCCCAGGAGTGTTGCAAATGCACCGTAAAGCTACTGTGCGACAACTCAGGTGAAGGGGAGGCCAGTGCTTGGATATGCGCTGGCTTCCCCATGCCGCTTCCAGAGCTGGCGAAGACCAGGTAAGGTCAGTTTGGCTGGCATGGGGGATTGGGGAGGGTAGAGGGAAGACAGGCCTATGGACAGACCGACTCAGGGAGCGGGGGGGTGCCAGGATCCTAACCCCAGGAATCCTAATTAGAGTGGATCCTCACTCAGGAAAAAAATGACTTGCATCAATTGGACAAAGACTCCCTTGGCATACATTGCTTATTTCTGCTCTACTCAAGATGGCAAAAGCACTGCGTCAAAGCAGACAGGTTGGAGAGGCAGCAGAAGATCTGCCGCAGCAGTGAGATGGAACCACCGAAAGAAACCAACCTTTTCCCATAAACTGTGTTCAGCTGTAGAAAATAACGGCAGTGCAACATTTCTAGTACTGAGAACGTCATGGAGCCGAGACGTGGCACAAAACAGGAAAGGGGTGAGAGTTCAGTATGAAAACACATCCTTGGAATACAGCAAGTCCCGAGTTCAAGACCTGGTGGCACTTCCTCACTTGATCTCAAGGAGCAGGGCCCCAATCTGGCCATCTCCTGTCCCAGGAACGGTCACACTAAAGCCAGGGCTCAAACGTGGTCTCCCACAGTCAGCGCTGTTCCTTCTGTACTACAAAAATACTGTTGGCAAGTCCAACGAAGGACAAGGCAGTAGGCTGCTTTAATGAGGCAATTAGCTGGACTGCAACTCCATGGAGACATGCAGAAAAGGCATTTCATGCCTTGTGCGGCAGGGGAGGGAGAGCATCACCCGCAGTAGAGGAATCCACAAACATCCCCTAGAAACGGGGCAGGTGCAGCCGTAGACATCTTCGATGAGTCCACCTCTCTCTCCAACCGGCAATTGTACTGTTCGAGTGCATTCCAAGTAAGCTCCTTCGTATAAGGAGGCAAAATTTTCAGGCTTCACAGAAGGGAAGTTGTCTCTTGTTAAAACAAAAAACAAAGACCCAAACACACAACCTTAACGAGATGCGTATTCTGAGTGCACCTCAGCAGAAGTCCGAGTGCTTGCACACAAAGTAAGTCGTTAGTTCTCCCTTTCCCTTGACATTAATGAGTCCTCGGCATTCGCAGGCATAGCCAAGGCTCTCCAGTATTCTGCAGGTCTCTTCTGTCACCTGCGTGTGGAACCAAAAGTGAGAGTCCGTCAGAAGATTCGTAATTAGCATAGCATCTTAAGTGTGCGTGTCGTTTCTCGGTCACAGAGCCGGAAACAGATTAATAGCACAAATATGGCAATGAATAAAACAAAATTTCCCCGTGTATGAAACTCAATGACTGCACCTGCCTCCTCCCTCTCTGCAGTTCTGGGGGGGGGAGGTAACGAGTGGAATCAAACAACGGACACGCCCCCCTCCCATGGCTAGCAGGCAGGAGAACAAGATGAGGCAGGAGATGATGGGAACACTTGAATGACCCTATGAGAATGTGGGGTTTAGGAAAAGAAGATCTGCAGTCCCAGAGCAGCCATGGGAGGAGAGGCAGCCACAACGTAAGAGCATTGGGCCCCCCATTATCTGTGGGCTCCGCATCCACGGATTTGAATAGCCACGGATTTGAAGCTGCACACAACCGCCCCACAACCTCCGAAGGCCTCCTGGAAGCTCCTGGGGAGCACTTGCGGTTTTCCGCCATGCCCTCCCTCCCCCTGCGGCTTTCATTGTCCGTGGAATTTGGTATCCGTGGAATGGTGGTCTTGGAATGGATCCCCCACTGATAAGAAGGACCTGTTTATCTCTCATTCTATGTAAGCGGCCCTCCAGGACCGAAAATCCGGATAGAGGTACAGTAAAATCGGTTCACTTCAGGCAGCCCTTTCTGAAAACTGGTTTTGCAGCATAAGCCTATGGATGTCTATGATGCAACAGGACCTACTTGCAGGTAAGTGAGTACAGGATGTGTCATTTCTAAGATTTTTTTTTAAAGTGCGTGAGCTGACCAGCTATGCCTCCTTGGGTAAGGCGTTCCAACGGGGCGCCATAGCAGGAAAGGCCCTGCACTTGGGAACCCCCAGCTGTACTTCACAAGACCCAATCTCCAAGAACCTCCCTAGAAGACCTTAAAGGTGGGGAGTGGGATGCTCCTTCCTCCAAGAGCATCACTGCTCTGGTTTCCTTCTAGAGAGTCCCTTCCAACTTTTCATTACCTGGATTTTTCCCATTTCTCCCGTGCTTTCCATCCTGCTGGCAACATTGACGGTGTTGCCCCATATATCATACTGGGGCTTGCGAGCCCCGATCACGCCAGCTATCACCGGCCCATGGTTTATTCCTGTGTAAATAAGAAAGCACACGTTCAATCTGGCTTGAAACTTGTGCATCAGACAGGCAACCTATCCTTGTCTTGGGGTGAGGGGAGAGAAATCAAACTTACCGACTCGGAGGCGGAAATTGTTGAAGGAATGCCTGTTGATGCCATCCAGTTTAGTCATCAGAGCCACTGCAAACTCTACCATGATGCCAATTTGGGCGTGCTGCCTTTCCTGGTCCTAAAGGAGTTGGAAGGGGATTGTTACAAAGCCCTGTGTGTGTGTGTGTGTGTGTGTGTGTGTGTGTGTGTGTGTGTGTGTGATGGCTCTGAGGAATGCAAGTGTCTTT
The DNA here is from genome assembly GCA_029204185.1 of Lerista edwardsae. NCBI lineage: Eukaryota > Metazoa > Chordata > Lepidosauria > Squamata > Scincidae > Lerista > Lerista edwardsae. Next base: position 2,066,718 of record JAJKFI010000011.1, read on the forward strand.
CTGATGCAGCCTTGGACGGCAAGGGAAGTGGCTGAAACAGAGGCGCAAGTCTCCAATCAAGTAGGTTTCACACAACACAATAATTACACCGCTCACCAGATTATTCTCCTGGCCCGGTGTGACGCAGAGTCCCGATGCCGCCATATACGTGCTCCCAATCGTTTTGATTTTTTCGACGCCACTGAATTTAGGTTTTAGCAGCAGCTGTTGAAAGAGGGAGGAAGACGAAGAAAGCTCAGAGTTTGCCGATTTGATACTTGTCAGATTTTCCTGCGCATCATAAAGCAGAGAGAAATAAGCTCCCCCTAGTCAACAAGGGACGTGGTGGCGCTACAGGTTAAACCGCTGGGTTTGTTGACCGGAAGGCTGGCAGTTCGAGACCACGCAACAGAGTGAGCTCTCTGCCAACCTAGCAGTTCGAAAGCACCTAAAAATGCAAATAGATAAATAGGGACCAATTCGGTGGGAAGATTACAGCGTTCCGTGCGCCTTGGTGTATAGTCATGCTGGCCACATGACCATGAAAGCTTGACCTTGGACAAACACTAGCTCTACAGGCTTAGAAACGGAGATGAGCACCGCCTCCTACAGTCGGTCACGACTAGATCGTTCAGTTGTGGGGAAACTTTTACCTTAGTCAACAAAAGATCCACATCTTTTAGACTAGTACTTCCCAGACTTTTTCACACCAGGACCCACTTTTTAAAATAACAATCTATCGCGACCCCCCAAAAAAGAGAGATCTAAAATATTTTTATTAATAATAATGTATATTAATAATAATCGGGGTCTTGTGTTCCCAAGACTTCTCGAGATCTTACACATAGAATGTGTGTGTAGACATTTGCTAGATATTCTCTAGAAATGGAATTCAAGGACTGTTCCCACAAACCTTTCCAATCATTCCAGAGTACCCAGAAGGCTGAACTGGAAGGGAAGATGTGCAGTTGGGGACTTAAAAGACAAAAGTCTGAAGCTGGGTTCACGTGTGATCTACAGCACACCAATTACTAGAGAAAATTGGAAAATGTGACATTTTAATTTTGGGGTATGGTCGGAGTCGTATGCTCTTTTAGAAGCTGTCAACCTCCAAAGCTCTTCCCAGCTGGGAGCAAGAAATGGATTGTTCCACCAATGTCTGCATAGGAAGAGCTCTTTTTCAATGCATTGGAGGTCTGCGGTGCAATTAGAGGGAACAACACTTTTTCCTGGCTCCTCAAGAGGAAAAGACAGACCCTAGCATCCAAAGAGCAGTCCAAGCTAAAAACGAAGTACCTCGTCAAAATCAGCAATGATTTCGTTGAGCAGCCGGAGGCACTCCAATCCTTCCTTGTTGACGTCGCACTCCGTGTAAAACACCTTGAAGTCAGGTACTGAGGCAAACAGGACACAGACACAGTCATAGGATTGATGGTACCAATCCTGTGGGGAACGCAACAACAGTTTCACAAGATCACTGCCTGCAACCGTCACTTTTGCCTCACCCCAGCCCAGTGCAATAAAAATGACCATGAAGCACTAAGTGCCAGTTTGTTTGCTAGGTGAATAGGACATGCTGGGTGAACATATCAGTGTTACTGCATCTGCAGTGGCTCCCAACTCCATGCAAGATGTATTTTTCCTTTCAAAGCCTTAGACGGTTGGGAGCTGGCTACTACCACAAGAACCATCTTCCCTCCTATTCCCTCTTTCTGCAATGGCATCATCAGAAGAAGCCGAGTCTTTCAGCAATGGCTCCAATACTTTGCAAAGTCCTCCTCAATGAAGCCTTCCTGGCCCCATAATTGCATATGTACTGCTGGCGGGTTTGCAGAAGGACTCTGAAGTTGGCTCGCTAAGTTGGCTGTAGCTATGGTTGTATCAACTGCACCAGTGGTTCCCCACCTGTGCACCATGGGATCTCTCTGGTCAGCTCTCCTACTGGCTCTCTCCCAGGCATCACCATTTTGAATCTCACAAAATCTCAGGAGATCCAAGATGGCGATGCCCAAATCTCGTGAGATTTGGTTGCCACCATCTTGGGCCTTGCAAGATTGGGGGGCCGCCATCTTGGATCTCATAAGATTTGGCAGGATTCAAGATGGTGCCCAGCTGAGCTGGGAAGAAGCGCCTGCAAGGGTGTGTGTGTGTGTGTGTGTGTGCATACATGCATTTTTTCCCCAATGCACTGGGGATGTATCAACACATGAGATCTTTAAAAAAAATTAGCAGACCTCCAGCCAAAATCAGAAACATAGATCATCTATCTATACCTCATTTAATTTGTCCCCAATAAAATGAGCAGCAACGTGAGCCGGAAGAACGTTTTCCAGCAGCAGCCTGTTGACGTTCTCCATGGTTTCAAACTCTTCGTGTTCCTTTTTAAATTTATTCTTTTGTAGGCAGTCCAGCCGGCAATAATAGTCTATCTGCAAACAAGCAAAGGAGTCGCAGAATAGATCAACACATCATCAACCTGCATTTACTGGTCCTGTTGCTCTTGTACACACTATCAACTGAGGAGGAGTTCTTTTACTAACCTCCCAGATGGGTTTATTACCCTGAAAGCATTTACAGCATGTGCTTAGTTAAACACTCCTTGCAACCCTGTTATGTCTGCTACCGAAACCATGATTTAATTGTAAGCATTCTTTTAGAGCCCCTCCTGGGTCTACAAAATGGGGTAGGAGCATTTTAATTAAAACATGCGAACAGTATCTAAAATTTGGCCTGTGCAATTAAATGCCTCTGTGACAAGTTTTAACTAAGAGCCAGCAATTCAGGAAATAATCTGTTAATATCTCAGGAGTAACAGAAGAGGAAGATGCTTGCTCAAGTATTTCCTGAGGCAGGAAATCTAACCAGAGGCAGGTGGGGCTAAAGATTCATTTTACGATACTCCGCCCTTTTAAAGTGAGAGTGAGTCCACACTTTAAAAACTTGCTTTAAAAACCTGATGGACAACCTGATCAAAAACCTGATTGTAACAGTGTTGCAAGTGTTGAGGGGGACAGAGGTGATGTGGGGACTTGCCCATGCCTTGGGCGGGCCATGCATCAAGACACGATAAATCCTTCATAAGATTTGTAACTCTGTGACAGTGCTTCTCAAACTGTGGGCCGGGAGCCAATTTCAGGTGGGTTGTGTAGCACCTACTGCAGCCATCACTGAAAAGATGGTGGGTACTTTTTTACCCACCGGGTAGTTAATCTGTGGAACTCCTTGCCACAGGAGGTGGTGATGGCATCTGGTCTTGATGCCTTTAAGAGGGGATTGGACAGATTTCTGAAGGAAAGGTCCATCGTGGGCTATAGGCAATGATGGATTGTGCAACCTCCTTACAAAGGTGGTGGGCTACTGGTACCGGGTGCAAGGGAGTGGCAACAGGATGCAACAGGATCTTGTCTCATGCCTCCCTGGGGCACCTGGTGGGCCGCTGTGAGATACAGGAAGCTGGACTAGATGGGCCTTTGGCCTGATCCAGCAGGGCTCTTCTTATGTTCTTATGTTCTTAAGATGGGACACTGGACAGGGGTTATTTTGTGTGGTTATTTTGCTTGAGTCAATGTTGTAAATAAGCTTTATTCTTCACGCTTCACTCTGCTATCGGAAAACGGCTGAGATACAAACCAACTTTTTGCTGCACTCCCAGGACAGCAGCAGGCTCTGGCGTCACAATGACGGCACTTCCTGCCATGACATCACTTCCCGTGTGTCCTGAACAGACTGCCATTCTAAAAAGTGGGTCCCTGCGCCAAAACGTTTTGAGGACCACTGATCGATGACATGGGAGACTCGACTGACCAATTCATGTTTCTTGAGAGGTCAGAGGACCCAAACTCCCCTTGTGGACCACGTCAAGCACACACTCAGCCCCATGCACACACACACACACCAGCATTTTGGCACGAATGCAGCATTGTTGCAGACTAATTTGCTCCCAAGTGCCACATTTCTATTTTAAACGGCCCTTAATTATTCATCCTAAATCACTGCGCTGTGTTTCCCAAATGGCTCCAACAGTCATTAGGCAGCATCATAATTATCAATAGAGTAGCAAGCATGAGCTGCGAGCCACACAAGCGGGCAGCATTGGAGGGGGGAAGCCTCTCGTTTCACTGAAGTCGTATGAATTGGCCTTAGATGTCCAACTGGTGACCCATATGCCCCCGTCAAGGCTAGTTGACTGGGAATGACAGAGGTTCCCATCCCCAGCCAGAAGCGTATCCAGAGGGGGCGGTGACGGCAGTAAGTACTGCAGGTGCTGCAATGCACCATATAAGCAGCTCCACTCGCTGCCAGAGCCATTCCGGGCAGTGATGTGCTGACGCTCACCTGCACATTGCTGTCACTGCTCGGAAAGTATCTGATGGCAAGTAGGAGGGGCCACTTACACGGCACATTGTGGTGTCTGCAGTACTTACCACACAGCCCCCTCTGGCTACACTACTGCCACAGTGATTCGATCCTTTCAACTGGAGATGCCAAGGCTTGGACCCAGGGGCCTTCCTGCACACAAAGCATGGACTCTTATCACCAAGCTATCGGCCATTTCCACACCACTGACTGCCGAGACCCAGCTTGCGCATGTAACAAAATCAGGTGGCAGAATCCTAAAACTATTCAGTCAGATTGTATCACTGCCAAGCGCAGGATGTTATTTTTTTTTTTAGTAAAACCCCACCGTTTAAAAGGCTCCCTGCAAACAAAGCACTAGCTCCTAAATGAGCTAAAGCAAACAAAGCACTAGCTCCTAATCCAGGTCACTGTTTACTATGCTAATTTTCTACTTGCAGGGAATTTATGAGCATTCAACAATACAATATCCCAAAGACAGTCTAAAATGCATTTCTTACATTTTTAAAAAAAATCAACATTTTTTCTAGGAGCTCAGGATGGCTTACAAAATTCTCCCCCCCCCCTTCCCCAGCGACACATTCTAAAAATTCCTGCCAAAATAAGCAAGGCTGAGAGGCAGCAACTGGTTTAAGGATACCTAGTAAGCTTTCCTAGTTGATTAGGCATAAGAAATCAGGATCTCCCAACTTCTAGTCTAACCAGTGGCATCATGCAGCCGGAACGCTGGGCGGGAGGAACGGGTGAGCGGCAGCCCGCCCATTGCGTACTGCTCCGTTTCGCCGTCTTCCCCGCCCCCGCTCACCCGTTCCTCCCACCCAGCGTTCCGGCTGCATGACGTCGCTGAGTCTAACCCATTGCACCATACTGCTAATCCCTTCTACCACCTCTGGGTCCAGCCACTTCATGCTCCCGGATGCAAACATGGGGCGTTACATCGCTGTCTCTCGTCTCAGGATTTTGATGCATGAAGCCCACAAACAAACGATAAAACAAAGTTTTTTAAAAACACCACCTTTTCTTTCTCCATATCCCAGTAAGAAATAAGAATTATGAATGTCAGAACCCAAGTAAGAGCAGACATAAAACCAACCTATTATAAAACATAACCTATTAGTTTATTATTTGAGATAACAGCAAGAGGTCTCATACCTGCTTGGACAGGAGTACCAGGGTGATGTAAAAGAGGGCCAGATACAAGTTGGTCGTTATCTGTGTATCTTTCATAAAAAACCTAAATCCAAAAACAGAACAGCAACAGGTTAGCACAGTGGTTGTCAAACCTTTTAGCAGCAGGGCCCACTTTTTAGAATGACCATCTGTCCAGGACCCACTGGAAGTGTCGCCATGGCTGGAAGTGTTGCCATTGCGATGCCAGAGCCTGCTGCTTTCCTGAGAATGCATATATTCTTCATGGGTATATATTCTTCAGATAAACATGGTACCTTGGGTCGGTACTGTTGCCACTGCTAATCCTCAACGGCAGGCACATATTAAATACGATGAAGTAGCCAACGACGGCCCCCGACAAAAGCATAAGCTTGAGTTCAAAGCTCATCCGAAGGAACACGGAGCACGCGATAAACCCCAGGAGGCAGCAGTAGGTGTAATACTGGAACAGAAAAGTTAACAAAACCAAGACTGAACAAGCAGCTTGTGAATGCCAGCAAACGTTAACAAGCTGCCCCTAGGGATGCGTCAAGAATCCACTTCCGTTGGATTCCTCTCCAGATTCTAGTTGACTAGATAGGATGGGCCAGAGGGAAGCTCAATGTGTTGGACTCTGCAATTCATAGAATCATAGAGTTGGAAGGGACCTACAAGGTCATCTAGTCCAACACCCTGCCTCTAGCAGGAAATCCTCCTAGAGCATCTCCAGCAGGTGCCTGTCAAGCCTCTGCTTGAAAGTTTCCAGTGAGGGAGAATCCACCACCTCCCTTGGCAATCTATTCCACTGTCGAACCGCCCATATTGTCAAGAAATTCTTCCTGATGTCCAGCCAGATTCTCCTCTCTTGCAGTTTGTACCCATTGGATCTAGTTCTACTGTCAAAGGCAGATGAGAACAGATGTGTCCCTTCTGCCTTATGACAGCCCTTCAGATATTTGAAGAGTGCTGTCATATCCCCTCTCAGCCTTCTCTAAGCCAAACATACCAAGTTTCCTCAACCTGTCCTCATCGGACTTGTCTTCCAGCCCCCTGATCATCTTCGCTGCTCTTCTCTGAACCTGCTCCAGTCTGGCTGCACCTTTCTTAAACGGAGGTGAATTCATTCAAAGACATTATTTCCAAAACATTGCAGTCTGCAGCAAGAAGGCAATAGCCTGCTTATAAGCCGACACTCGGCGGCAACTGGAATAATAATAAGCCAGCAAATACCAATCATTATTAGGGGGATTTAAATCCCACCTTTCCTGAAAAGGCAAGCCCAGGGCAGCTTGCCATAAAGAAAGTAACACAAACAGTCTGCACAATGGAGGTCCCATTTAGCTGTGACCGTTGGCCACCGAGAGCCCTGCAAATGTGTCTAATCCTCTTTCAAAGCCATCTAAACTAGCAGCTGTCACCACGTCCTGCGGCTGTGAATTAAATGATGCCTGGCTCTGCTGCCACTCCATTTCTGCCTAGCCTCATGCCTGGTCCCAGTCAAATTAAGGTTTGTGCTCACCGAGACGATGAGAGCGGTTCTTTCTTCAGTGCTGTCAACGGTTGGCATCTAAATGGAAAAACATTCGAAGGATGTAAGAAAGTTGAATTTTTAAAAAATGACTTGTACGTGTCCATACTTGGATACGGCGTCATGCAGCCGGAACGCTGGGCGGGAGGAACGGGTGAGCGGCAGCCCACCCGTTGCGTACCGCTCCGTTTCGCAGTATTCCCCAGGGGCTGCCGCTCACCCGTTCCTCCCGCCCAGCGTTCCGGCTGCATGACGCCGCTGGATACAGCCTTCTACACAATCAGGATTAAAACAACAATACAAGTGGGAAAGGGGGGGTGTAAAACCCCTCTTCATCAGCACCCCACTCCTGAGTCAAAACGTCCTCTTTTAAAACAACACAGAATATCTGATCATGCATCTTCTGCCGTCGCATCTAATTTGGCCCAGAGAGTAAGCCAAAAAGCCCCCCCCCCCAAAAAATAATAATAATAATTCCGTGCTCTTTTTTCCACCCAACATCTTCATCTTTTAAATAAATCTTGGATGTTCACAGAAAATGTGCAGTCTTATCGCCCTGTCGTTACTCACCTTGTTGGTAGAATTTTCAGTATCTGGCACCGTGTGGTTTCCAGTGGGCTGGTCCACCGACTAATGAAAAGCATTTGACACCAGTTAATGAACAGAGGGGTGGAGGTGGGTGGGTTTGAAATGTGTAACATTGTTACAAAGCCCAATTCACATAAGTCTTGCCTAAGGGAGGGGTCAGAATCCCAAAGAATTCAAGACAACCAAAATCCTTTCTATTCTGGGTTTGTTCTTTTTCCTGACACCAAAAAAAGGGCAACAGTAGGAGGAACTGCCATTAAATATTCAGAAAATTTTGGTATTTCCAAATACCACCATCAAGTTATATATCATTTGACGTGGAAGTTACAGCAGAAAGCAATGAAACAAACTGCATTGAAATACCTGTATTAAAAAGCTTGCACAAGAGGATTGAAAAGATAGAGGAGATAAAAAAGAACTAAAATTGCGTATCAAACAACAAAGTCCTGCACGAGGGCGACCCATTTGTTTAAATTTGAAGGCAGGAAGATGGTGAGAGAGATAACCAGGAATCATCGGGGGCATTAAGGACCATGTCTCTTGTAGAAAAATAATGTCTGGAAGACACAGGAAGTTTATAAAATCTTTGTCAGATGTCTTTTTCACCCATCCCGCAATGTTCCATGAGACCATGAGACCTGTATTCTATCAAAAAGTTACAGCCGAAACACCAGAAAAATGAAATACTGAAACAAAAAATAGATTCCCTAAACTCAAAACTGACCCATGAGACTGATTGTTCCGAGAGCCAATGAGGCGTTAGTATGATTCAGCTCTCATTTCCACGTATCAGAAATAACACTAGAACTCTTATTTAGTTGTATGTCTGTCATCAAGTTGGTCACTGGTTCTTCGTTGGTTACTTTGTTGGGTGGCCTTTATTGCTATATATTTAAATACATGAATAAACCCCAGTGATGCCACTGCATTAAGACTGTACGTATGATGCAATTTATTCTGTGCGGTCTGGTACAGGAGGAGGTCCATTATGGGAGTGACATAATGAGCTCTCGCACCGGGTGACCGAAACCCTAATGATGCCAAATGGTCAAATCCTGTGTTCAGATGGTTCAGGATTGTCAACACCGACAGACAGCCGCTCTTCAAGGCAGGGAGTCTTTCCCAACCCGATGTGAAGACCACAGGGATTCAACATGGAACCTTCTGTATGCAAAGTTGGCACCAGGCCACATCCTTCACTGCATCGAAAGGTGAAGGCTACAAGTTGGTACTCCCAGGTCACCCCACAGCTACCCGGAAAGAAGTCGGACAGAGTCAGCAAGAACTTCCTCGGAAGCAAAACGATTACCAGGTTAAAAACCGCGATGATCAGCAACGAGCCGATCGCGATGACAGCCAGCGGGAGCCTCACGAACGGCAGCGTCTCCACTTTGTGCGAAAGCCTGCGGAGGTGACGGGCCGGAGCCCAGCGCTTTGAACAGCACCTCTGCAAAGAGAAGACAAGGGAGTCACAGCAGGATCTGTCAGATGCGTGGGCATCCTTGTTCTTGCCTTCAACTGCAACAACAAAGACTTTGGAGGCGCCTTTCATGTATGAGAGGCAGTTCTGAAATGTGTGGTATTCTGCAGAGTGGGCAGTGCTGAACTAGATGCCTCCATACAAGAACACCAACATGCAGTGGCATAACTAAGGAAGGGCTGGGAGGGTCCACTGGCCCAGGTACCATGCTTTGAAAGAGGGTGCCAACCAACACCACCCAGTGGCAGATCTGGAAGCCTTTTGAGGCATGGGGAGGTCACACTGCCTTTCTTAGACCTCCAGGAGCCGTTCTGAGAAGGGGATGGCACTGAGATGCAAGTATCTAGCTGTCTTGTGTGCTCCCTGAGGCATCTGGTGGGCTGGATACAGAAAGCTGGACTAGATGGGACTGTTCCTATGAGTACATGTCTGTAGAGGAGCATCTGGTTCTGGTGGCTGTCAAAGAGAAATGCTGTGGAGAATCTTGACTAGCTACCAGGGTGTTCACCTCAGAATGCCAGGTGCAAGGGAGTGGCCACAGGATGCAGGCATCTGGTTGTCTCCTGTGCTCCCTGAGGCATCTGGTGGGCCACTGTGAGATACAGGAAGCTGGACTAGATGGGCCTGATTCAGTGGGGCTCTTCTTATGGTCTTAGTTTTTTTTAAAAAAAATCTAATTAGTGCTATATTTATACAGGTCTATAAAGCTATATTCTGGTTTAAGAAGGTGAACCAACTGTTCTCCATCTAAGAAATGCATTTATCAGTTGATTAATTGTTAGGAAGAAAAAACCATCTTGAGCATTTTGGCTCCTACTCACCCAACAGTCATCAGCAAAACACACACACAATATAAGCCCCATTATGATAGCCACAATCCCAAAGGAAATTCCAAATTGTGCATTTCTGAAAGAGACAAAAGGGGAGAGGGGGAAACAGAGATGAGGCAAAGGGCTCAAGGAAGACATTACCCACAATTCAGCAGTCATGAATTCTCACGGGAAGATCTTTTTTTTTTTTTTTTTGGCGGAAAGTTGTTCACAGCCTTGCATGTCTCTTTCGAATGTTAAATGAGAAGCAATTCCCCCCCCCAAAAAAACCCCTTGAATTGTTAAGATTCAACTCAGCTGCTCTATTCAAACATTGCATTAAGCTGCTTGGAGCCAGGATGGTGCCCAGAACACTGAAATGCAGTAATATGGGTGAACCTGATTACAGGCATGCCCCAGTATCCGCTGGGGTTCTGTTCTGGACCCCTCCGCCATGGATACCTGAAACCGCGGATACTGGGGATGCTTTTTTAAAGACAGGGGAACATCAACGGGTTCGCTGCAACAAGGTTAAAAAAAAATCTGTTTAATATTCCCCTATCTTTTTAATAGGCATTGCAGTATCTCTGGCATTCATCATCATCACAACATGGGTATGGAGACTGAGGTTGTGCCCAAGTCTTCAAGGAAAAGTTGGTTTTGATTGGGGGGGGGGGAGAGACGTAGTGGAATATCTGGCATGTAGAACTTTGCATGTAAAAACCCAAGACCAAGCGGGAAAGCATTACCAGTCAATTCCTCGGCTTGCATAAAGTAGCCCTTTTGATGTTTTGCATGCAACAGGTTTAAAAAGAGAAAAAAGAAAAGCACTTACTGCGGCATGATGGTGATCTGTACCAGAAACATGCACAGCAACACAACACTGGCACAGGCAAAATAACCCCGTAGCTTTGGGATAGCTATAGTACGATACTGGAAAGAGAGGGGGGAAATAGTCAGCACAGCTACCCCAATTTTGATTTGCTCATAAGGACTAGCTTCTTGCTTTTTAAAAAAAAAATGTAGGCAATTCTAGGGAATTTTTCCCCTAGAATTTTTCCCAAGAAAGGGCCTTTTGCTATACCCCACAAGTAGATACAAAGGTTGGAAGTATACAGAGAAATCAGTGCCATGGCACCCCCACCCCAGAGACTGCTGCCCCCTCAATCCACCAGGGTCTTGCACAAGATCCCGTTGCCTTCAGAAGTCCTTTAAACAGTACTTCTGCATTCCCAATGAAAACCGTATGCACGGTTTAACGGCCCTTCAGAGGCTGCAAAAGCCTTCAAAGGGCCACAGGGTGCTGTGTGCGGCCTGCCCGACCCTCGGGGGGGGGCTCCAGAGGGCAGGTGGTGACGGAGATAGCGGCTTGGTGGTGGGCGGCACCCCTGCAAGGTCTACAGGCACGCTGCCCAGGGGCATTTGCCCCCATCCCAGCCAACAGTAGGAATGCCACTGGTTCTCCTCGTCAAAAGAATGATCTCAAGCACTCTCCCTCGGCAGCCCTCACTCTTTGAAAGGGAAAAGACACCAAGAGCAACCCCCCAAAAACAAGCGCACATCCCCTCCCTAAGCAAACCACATCCCCTCCCTAAGCAAGCACCCGATTCATCCTCTGGGGTGCTGACGAGAGTACAGAACAGCTAAGGGACGGAAGCTGACCTTCCAGCCCCACCACTCGCGAGTCCACGAACAGGAAGCCACAAAACTTCATGCTGAGCTGAACCTGCTTCCCTTAGAAACGGCAAAGCTAGAGAAGAGTGCATTTTCACCTCTTCACTGCTAATTTTCAATGGTCCCTGCTGTGCCGAATTCTTTCATTTACCTCTTTTTCAAGTCCCATTTCTACAAAAAACAGCAAAAATCCACATAGGCCACGGAAGTCCTCCGTTTTACCACACCGGGGCCTGCGTGGAAAAACACACACACAAGAAGTGCTGTTAAGAGCACACATACTGAAGCAAGGTACACAGAGTACAACATCACACTACAAAAATAAGAAACCAAGGTAAGAGTTAACACTTAATACAGTGCCAAATGCTTGGCGGATATCATCTGGCTGGAATCTTGACAATCCTGTTGAGAGGAGTCTTATTATCCCCATATTGCAATTGGCAAGGGAGTGGGGTGGTCGAAGACTCATTTATTGAGTTTGTGTCAGAGATAACAGTTTAAGTGGTAGAGCCGCCATTAAGCCCGAAGATCACATCTGAAGGACACCAGTTAGAGACCAGCAGAAGCTTCCAAGAACAGCGAGACTTCAAGAAAGCTACTGACAAGCTGAGCTGTTCCAGCCGCCCTTTGAAAAGAATAAGCTGTTCGTCAGTCGGCCTGGGAGGCAACTGCGGCCAGAACGAGATCAGACTGTAAAAGATCCATCTGGAATGCAGTTTATTCTTGAAAGATTAGAGCTTCGTGATTGCAAAACCCTTCTGGGGTGGGGGGTACAGAAAGCCTGTCTACTGTGAACCGCCTTGGATTAAAGTCAAAGGAGTAATCTGATGACCAAGAAAGGGGGTATATAAATACTGGTTTTATACTACTATATGTAAAGGTAAAGGTTTCCCCACAACCGAACGGTCTAGTCGTGTCCGACTGTAGGGGGTGGTGCTCCTCTCCGTTTCTAAGCCTGTAGAGCCGGCGTTTTGTCCGAGGACAAGCTTCCGTGGTCATGTGGCCGGCATGACTATACGCCGTAGCGCACGGAACGCAGTTACCTTCCCACCAAAGTGGTCCCTATTTATCTACTCGCATTTAGGTGCTTTTGAACTGCTTGGTTGGCAGGAGGTGGGACAAGCAACGGGAGCTCACTCCATCATGTGGTCTCAAACTCCCAGCCTTCCAGCCAGAAAGCCCAGCAGCAGTGGTTTAACCCACTGCGCCACCACGTCCCTACTATATGTATGCCATGCTAAAGTATGCTGGTAGCTGCGAAGGAAGTGGGCTCGCTCAACACTGAAATACCACAACCAGCCCACTCTCCACACAAACTGAGGATATGTCGGGGCAGAACTCCCATGCAGGCTTGCCCCTTCGTTTTAGAGCACACCCACAGGAGTTGTCCGCAGATGAAGCAAAAAGAGGGAAGTGGCTTTCTTACTTTGCTGAGCTGAGACCTTCAATGGTTGACATCATTTTATCATTAATGTCTTCCTCCATTCTTCCCTTCTGAGAGGTATTTCTAAACCGACAGGAAAAAAAACCATTTATAGGGCCATTTATTTAATCCAGAGATCAATTAAAAACATCTGCAATCAACAAAAAGAGCTTCCCCCATTAGGCAACAGTTTTTAAAACATTAAATCAACAAGAAGCCTTATCTTAGGCATTCACTTGTTCACTCTCAAGGCAACCAAGAGATTTTAAGAGTGCAATCCTGATCTGGTTAGGCCGGCACAGGTAGGCCAGCAAAGTTTGGCTTGCACAAGGGCCACTGTAAAGCGTGCTTGGACCACTCTCGGAGTCAGGGAGGATGGTGCATGTCTGTATGTTGGCCTCTCTGACTCCAAGAGTGGTCCAAACATACAGTGTCCTTCATGCTGGCCTAACTGTGCCAGCCTAACTTCAGGTTAGGATTGTGCTCTAAGTTTCGGTTAAACCAAGAAAACCTATTGGAACGGGCCTTCAGTTCGGGTTAAAATGAGATTAGCAAGGAAATATCAAAGCACTCCATGGGGCAGAGTTTGAGAAACACACAGACAGAAGGACGAAGCCCGAAGGGAAACTCACTTATAGTTTGCAACAGAAGGAGGACACACTGCGTCTTGTCTAGGTCCTTGCAGACTAACACATGCACAGAGAAAAAGAAGGAAGATCTGATGTGAAAACGGCAGCTGTACAGCATCACAATCAGTAGCAATCAAAGAAATCATTCACTGCAAGACTGTTGCTCAGTCAAGTCTGTCTTCAACAAGTTGTCAAAACTAAAGACAAAAAAAACCGTCACTCCTTCCAAAAAAGAAAAAAATCTGAAAAAGCCCAACAAGATTCTAATAAAATGTAACTCATTCAATTCAGACTAAAAGGTATGCTTTTGTTAATAATTAAAGATCCGGAACAGAGTTGCTAGCAGTGGGATGCCAAGGTCATTTGGTACCTGGGGCACATACTTCGGCACCCCTACGACAAAATTACTTTCAATAATAGTCACGACGTGAAATAATAATAGCAGCCAGGGAAGAAGCTCAGACAATGAACATTTTCTTTTATTGAACTGTGTGTGTGTGTGCATGTGCGTGTGGTCCACTATAAAGCGCATTTAGACCACTCTCAGAGTCAGGAAGAATGGCGCACATCTGTGTGCTGGTATCTCTGACTCCAAGAGTGGTCCTTTATGGTGGCCTTGAGCTGGCCAACCTTTGCTGGACTAACTGTGCCGGCCTAACTCCGGCTTAGGATTGTTCCCTTATAAAACCCCATTGTCCCATAGAGCCAATTCCTTGGCCCACAATAGGGTAGCACCAATGCCCCCAAGTTTGCCCGTAACTGCAACTGGAAAAGCTTCTTCACTCAAATGTTTGCGGACCATATTGGCAGGGCCGGTACGGTCACCGGCACACAGCCACATATGCACACACCAGCACATGATGTGAATGCTCAGGAATTCAAGATGCTTTTTTCTCCACATTCCTCTGGCATCACCTCCATCCAAGTATTTTCTGCCACGGTTCACACCCTTTTAAACCATGCAATTCTTTGTCTCTCTGCCTTCCAAATTCAAGCCTAAGACATTTCGGTTATGATATTAATGACTCACGTTAGAAATGTCCCACTAAGTCCTGAACTAGTTTTGCAAAAGGACTCTCTCAGTCAGGGTGGTGTAGTGGTTAGAGCACTGGACTCTGATTAAAGAAAGCACACAGTCCACCTCCCACCAAACCACAAAGTTCAGTCACCATTTCTCTGTCTAATCTTCCTCACCGGATTAGTTGTGAGAATATTTGGAGGTGGACAAACCATGTCCTGACCTCCTTAGAAGAATAAATTTAAGTATGAAAAACAAAACAAATCTTATCCGCAGAATGTGGAACACCCTGCCACAAGAAATCCACTTTAGTCCTTGCACTACCTGCCTTTGCTGCTCTCAGAAAACCTGAATGTTCCAAAAACATTTTTACTTGAATTGTCATTTCATTCACTGGCTCTCTGTTGCAGTTTAATGCCTTGGTGTTTTGTTTTGGCAGTGTGATGCTTTTCCAGGTACTGTTGTCCCAGATGTTTTTACGTTTTGTTTTTGTTTCAAATGCAAGCCGCCTCAAGTGCTCACTTCCAGAGTGGAAAGATGGGACAGAAATTCCTTTAACTACACATTTCAGTTGATCAATACAAAGCAACAAGATGCAAACAGCATAATAAAAAAAGATGCCACTTGCCTTTCTGAATTCCTCTGACGATGGGCCAGATGTAGAGCGATCTCCTAGGCAAGAGAAAAGGGTGGGGAAGAACAACACTTTTGGTTTAGACAGGTAAACCAAACAAAAACGCAACAAGCCAAATATGTAGATTTGCCAGTGTGGCACAGAAAAACCAGCCCCAAACCACAGCTGGAAGACCACCTGCTAATTAGTTGGCCAGGTCTCTGCTTTGATACTGCAGAAGGTGGTCCTGTTTTCGAGCCACACATCATTAGCAATCAGTTAATTAGTATTCAGACTTTCAAAAAGTTTATTTTATCACGGCAACGGGCTGCAGCCATTCTCCAGCAGCTTAGAGCAGTTAGTGTCCATTAGCTCTTCCCTTCACCCCAGAGCAAGGTGAAAAATGGGAGGAGGTCTTATCTCAGAGCTAATGAAATTAGCTGCAGAGCTCATGGCAAGACTAAGAAAAGCTTTTTAAAAAATGCTGAATGAACAGCATGTGTTTAAGGAAGAGCCCATCTCTTTTGCAGTTGTGCAGAGTCAAATCAGCAGATGACAAAACAGCGGATGAGAAGGCTCTGCCTGTATTCGAATAAGAGCATCACCTTCCTGTGCCTTCTGTTTGGCGCAGAGGCCTCACTGCTCACACTCTCTCTATGGTTCAGGTGCGCAAACGGCCGAGCTGCTCCCCAAGACTCCAAGTACCGTGACATCCGGACTGAGGCCCTCATCTTCAGCCCATCTGGGGCTCTAGTCGGGGGCGGGCGATGGTTGGGGGCCCGCTGCTTGGACTAAGACCAGGGAAAAGCAAGGGAAAACACACATACATTTTAGAAAACTCAGTGGAATGCACTCTATGACCACTAGCAAGGATTGCATTCAGCAACAGTTTGGCACCACCATTTTTATTTTAGTGTTCATTTTGTACCACTTTTCACCAGAACCCTTTAAGGCAGTGCCATAGCAGAGTGGTCCTCAAACATTTATTAAAGAGATCTGACCTTTTCAAATGTGGAGGTCCCGAGATTTTCCTGCACGCAAAGCTTATGCTCTGCCACTGGGCTACAACACCCACCCAGCCCCGCTTCCCATTGCAAACTGTGCTCTGCAAACTGGCTTCCATAACCTGTTTGCAGAAAAAAGCAGTAAGCAGGAGAGGAGTCATTAAGGCGGCCAATGGGTCTCGGTCTGATCTCGAGTGCTCCGAGAAAACAAGGACCTCGCTGCCAGGAGAGGGCTGAGCACGGCAAACGGGGCCACCACGGAACGCCTCTCTTCTCTGCTAATCGCTCCTTCCCAGAGTGCCGGCGTAGCTGCACTTAGACAGGACGTGGGCGGCATCAAGCCTATTCTTTTAATTACAGGCAGTTAAAGAACAGTCTTTTCTGGAGATTTGCTGGAATGTTCCTTGGAGACCAAACTCTAAAAGCCCATTGTTTCGAGGATCGGTGGTCCCTGGCAACTGAATACCTAATGCCTTTTAGCCTCATTCTGTAGTTGCCGCTTCAGGGCTGCCCTCTCTCCCATTGCCAGCCCAGGCCCCTCAATTTCCCCCCACGCTTATTGCATTCAGCGTCCCAATTTTCTCCCCTTCCAGTAGCCTATGATGAAAAGCCTGGAGCAAAAAAAAAAAAAAAAAGATGAAGATGATAATTATACAAAATTATTTTTTTTTAAAAAAAGGATACACAGTGCAATAAAAAAAATGCATGTTTTACACACAGAGCTTTTGGACTGCAAAATTTGCAATAGTCTTACGTACATCAGAAATCTGCCTCGCACACTTGTGTTTCCTGAGTTTTGTTAAATGCCTGTACATATTCGTATGCATTTAATCAGCATTTTTTAAAACTGTGGGTCAGGACCCACTTGGTGGGTCGCGAAAAGCTGGGGACAGCCATCTTGGAATGGCTGCAGAACTTACTCTTGCTATATTCCTTTCATAAGAATTTGAATTTTCAAGTGGGTTTTAAAACAAAAAAAAACATTAGTTTGGTGCTTTTACATCATATTTTCTCCTCATCTTGCTTTCGGTCAGGGATGTTTCATAGTTGTGCAATTGCTGCACCCAAGAATGCCAGTTTGTACTCCAGGAGTGTCATTTTTCATGTCACAATGACAGCACTTCCTGCTTGATGATGTCACTTCTGGCCATGACATCACTTCCAGATTAATGACATCACTTCCAGTGGGTCCTGACACAAGCGCCATTCTAAAAAGTGGGTCCTGGTGTAAAATGTTTGAGAACAACTGCATTAGATAAGTACATTCAGGCACTCCAGATCAATGTGAAGATCCATCACAGGTTGCAAGCCATGACGGGTAAGTGCAACCTCCTGATTCTAGAAGTAGGATGCCAGGTGCAAGAGAGTGGCAACAAGATGCAGGCATCTTGTTGTCTCATTTGCTCCCTGGGGCATCTAGTGGACCACTGTGAGGTTCAGGAAGCTGGACTAGATGGGCCTTTGGTTTGATCCAATAGAGATCTGATGTTCTCAGATGGATTTCCTACCTACCCACACCCGCAATTTCAGTCCATTCCCTTCAGACAGCAAGTAGCAGGCACTGCTGTGCGCAGTTCCAGTGTGACATTCGTCACGGCCAAGATGTTTTATTCGACTTCCCTGACAGCTGCTGCACTGTTTGCAGACATTTTGTTGCTGAGCAGTACGAAGGTGACCTCATGGCACGTAAGCCACAGAAGGGGTCTCCCGGCAACACTCGGCTTTTAGCCTTGTTAAAAGATTGAAGGCTGTGTGTGCCTAGCGGGCCTGGGAAACACCTGAGCATGCCTGAAGGAAAGCGCACCTACCCTTGGGTCAATCACCAAGTACGTCTTGATATTCATCGCTTCAAGGTAGGGGTCTCGGAGATGGCCATTCCCGTCTTCCACTTCGTAGGCTTTGCCTAGGTGATTGAGAGTTGCTTCGGTGATGTGTACGCGGCTGGAAAGAGGGGAGAGGGGGGAAAGAACGGGAACACAAAAGGCTTGAACACTGGCAGAAAGGTCACGGTGCGCGATTCATTTCCATATCAATGGCTCTTGTTGACATGCCTGTTCTTCTCCACGGCCTCAGCCTTGGCAGCCAACCCGAACATCCTGGCAGCCCAGCTGCTGAATAGCTTTGCTTATTTGCAGTCTATCAAAGTACATTTGTTCATGGCATTCCTCTGGGACTGTGTACAGTGTGTTCTACAGGCAGGTCCCTGTAGCCGCGGATTCAATTATCTGCAGTCCTCAGGAAGGGGGTGTACACCCATTAACTTAAAGCCTTACCAGGGCAAAAATGATCTTCCGTATACAGGTCTCTAAAAGCATTCAAGCTTATAGCAACGTTAAAGCAGCCTGCCGGCAGCCTGAATACTAAAAAAGACTTGAGCGATGCTAACAGGAAGCAGGGCATTAAGTGCTTCCTGTTGACCTCGTTCGTTCGAGCCCTTTCAAGCATTCAGGCTGCCAGCAGCCTGCCTTAATATCGCTATAAGCTTGAATGCATATAGAGAACTGTACAACGAAGATCATTTTCACCCTGGTAAGGTTCTAAACCATTTTAATGGGCGCTTAGGGTAGTGGTGGTACGGAAACAGCATTCCCCATACCCGCAGCTTCTGTACCCGGGAGGAAACCCTCAAACTATCACCTGTGGATACAAGAGCCAACCTGTACTGTTAAAAACTATATGCCCAACTTTATTACTTGCTCGCATTAAATAGCATGGCTATAGGTGAATGGGAGGAAAGTTGAGTAAAGGCTGCAAGACAGAAAGCTTCCTTCTCCCATCAGACACAGGTCAGTATCAGCCCAGCAACTCTTTGAATTTATGCAGCATTTACGCAGCCCAACTTGGAAATGCCCATGATCGAACCTGGTTTCTTCTGCATGCAAAGCACACAGCTCCGTTCCCAGACTGCACCGCCGCAGAAGTCTATAATGAAAATGCAGGCTGTGCCTAGCTGCGTCTTCTGTTTTCAAGGACAACAGACAAGCATGCCAAGAAGATCATCAGCATTAGCCCAGGTTTATTCAGAAAACCCGCCACCCGCTTTGAACTAGTTGTTGAATGCCACTTAAAAGCAGACTGGAAGGTCTCAAGAGCAACATCTGTACCTCTCACACAATACACAACCGTCCAAACTTTTCTTGGCCGGATAGCATCACTGCGTTTCTCAGGCTGGGCAAGGAAGTAAATGAAATCATAGCACAGTATGCTTGGGGGGGGGGAACCCACATATATTCCTTCCTTCATTTAAACCAGGGGCTTTTAACGTGGGCTATTTTTGCATGAACCAGATGCAATAAAGTATATATACTTTATTTAAAGAATTTACACTATTCTACCCCACACTGGGGCACCCAAGACGGCTTACAACATAAAAAAAATGGGACGTGGTGACACTGCAGGTTAAATTGCTGCTGCTGGGCTTTCCAACCGGAAGGCTGGGAGTTCGAGACCACGCAACGGAGTGAGCTCTCGTTGCTTGTCCCAACTCCTGCCAACCTAGCAGTTCAAAAGCACCTAAAAATGCAAGGAGATAAATAGGGACCACTTCGGTGGGAAGGGAACGGCGTTCCGTGCGCTACGGCGTAGAGTCATGCCGGCCACATGACCATGGAAGCTTGTCCTTGGACAAACGCCAGCTCTACAGGCTTAGAAATGGAGATGAGCACCGCCCCCTGCAGTCGGTCACGACTAGACCATTCGGTCGTGGGGAAACCTAAACCTTTACCTTTACCCCACATTGGGGCACCATTTAAAAAATGGTACAAGATAAAAGAGTAAAATAATACAAAATAAAAGGTTAAAACATTAACATCACACAATTAAAACAAAGTAGACCCCAGTGGATCATACAGCGGGCCAGATCTGGCGCCCGATGCAATCCTTCCCCTGGGTGAATGAGATTTCTTCCTCCCTTAACAATCTGATTCCCTGTCTTCCTTTCTGGCTTCAGCAAGTCATAATTTCCTGCAACAACTGAATCAGACAAACTATGGTTGCCAGAAACAACAGACAATCAAGTCATATAGTTAACCACAAATGTTTCCAGTTTGCAGTAACCATAGTTGGACACAAAGCTTGAAATCCAGTTCAAACCGTCGTTTCCAGTTCTGCCCTGGGAGACAAACTGAGCTTTGCAATAATTAGGATTTGCCAGATTCAGCCATTGTGGTAAAGTATGGTTATTGTGAACAAGGAAATAAGGAAAGTAATCTGAACACCCCAAGGGGAGGAAAGAGATTGTGACACATCTGAGGCACGAGTCCAACAGCCAAGCCATAGTTTACTGTGACATCTGAACTGGGCCCATGATAATGATGTCTAGTACCATGGTACAGTTTACATTATCCAATAGTTGGGATGCTTCCACACTTCCATAATTCATAATCTAAACAGTGAGATTCTGGATTATTTCATATGGCAACCTAATGAACACCAGGACAAGATGAGATGGAGCTTACCCAGGAACTCCTGCAGATTCCATGCGGTTAGCTAAGGACACATCATGCGACCAAACATCGTACTGCCATTTCCGAAGCCCAATCACCCCACAGAGGACATTCCCGGAATGAATGCCGACTCTCATGTTGATGTCCACTCCAGTTGCTTCTCTCACTTGTCTATGAAACAGCATCAGAAGATGTCAAAAAGGTACCCAGTTTTTCATCTTTATGCCTGAAAGTCATTCTGGTTTATAATTCCAATTACTGCAAAATAAATGGAAATTACAGGGGCAGTCCTATCACACAACCGTCAATAGCAAAACGAGAGTGGCAGAGGTGGATACTGGATAAAGGGCTGTCATTAGACTGAGGAAGCCTGAACTCAAGCTTACTGGGCAAGCCTGAGCCAGTTACTGTGTCCCAACTCTCTCCGTGGTCTACAAAATGGGATGGATAGAGTGGATACAGGGATGTTCTTTTCCCTCTCTCACAAGACCAGAACCAGGGGACATCCACTAAAATTGTGTGTTGGGAGAGTGATAAAAGGAAATACTTTTTTTACCCAGAGGGTAATTAATCTGTGGAACTCCTTGCCACAGGAGATGGTGATTGCATCCAGCCTAGGTGCCTTTAAAGGGGGACTGGACAGATTTCTGGAGGAATAGTCCATGATGGGCCATGATTGGTTGTGCAATCTCCTTACATAGTAGGCTACTTCAGAATGCCAGGTTCAAGCGAGTGGCCACAGGATGCAGGCATCTTGTTGTCTAGTGTGTTCCCTGAGGCACCTGGTGGGCCACTGTGAGATACAGGAAGCAGGACTAGATGGACCGTTAGCCTGATCCAGCAGGGCTTATGTTCTTATGTAACCTGCATTTGAGCTATATACCTTCAGCCTTAAGGTGATGGCTTAGAGAATACAATTCTCCATCATACAAATAAGGATAGAAAATTAGATGTCATGGCAAAGGATAACTCAGTGGCAGGATAGGTGCTTTAGAGCGCAATCCTAACCTGGAGTTAAACTGGCACAGTTCGGCCAGCAAAGTTTGGCCGGCACAAGGTCCACCATAAAGCACATTTGGATGACTCTCGGAGTCCGGGAGGATGGCGCATGTCTGTGTGCTGGCCGCTCTGACTCCAAGAGTGGTCCAAACATACTGTACGGTATCTCTTGTGCCGGCCAAACTTTGCTGGCCTACCTGTGCCGGCCTAACTCCAGGTTAGGATTGCACTCTTAAGACGCCAAGGTTCTCAGATTCCATCTCCATGTATCGCAGACCCCTGTGAGTTTGCTGTGGTGCCTTTGTGTACCCTGGTGTGCAGTTTGGGCACAGCAGGATTACACAGCTACCCTCCTAATACACCCATTTTCAATGCAGAAGGAATTATAAGCATTTCAAAGCCGCACTTCCAAACACATACTTTATAGCTTCACACATGTCCAGTCCCATTTTCACACAGTTCTTGGCATGAACCGGCAAGGACACAGGTAAGCCCGAGACACAGTAATAACAGTCTCCCAAGATTTTTATCCTCATGCATTCATTTTCCTGCAAAACAAAAGCCGCACGGGAGTCATCAGAAAGATTGTAAATATGAATTAACAACTCTCTATCTTTAAGCCACACAAATCACCGGTCTCGCTGTGCAGGGCAAACAAATTAGTCACTGCCTTGACTAGACAAGAAGCAGCAATTTTCCATCTTACTTTCCAAGGATTTGCATGGTTCCATGAAGAATCTCCCGTAAGCGTTCAAAACAAGGGAAATGACCGACAAGCATCCCCAAAAGACAACTTGACTTTTACTCATTTCTCCTGAAATGAGCAGCCCCAAGAGAGGCAAGTCTTGAAAGGAGGGAGATATTGACAATCTAACGCACTGGGAAATGTCTGAAAGCTGCAATCCAACTTTCCAAAAGTACAGCAAGACCACGACTTCCTCCTCCTCAGACATCACAGTGTTTCAACGAGCAACGTACAAGCGTTACATGAAAACAGGAAAAATCAGAAAGGGAGGCTGAATCTGAAGCATCTTCATTATATGCATTTAGGCTCTTTTCACCTAAATTGTTTCAGTACATGGAGTGATTCCATTCTACTATACCACCCCCATCGAGACTTAATTAAGTTACCTTCCCATAGCTTCTTTGCCTTAATGAGATATAGTTCAATGACAAAATACTTTTAGCCCATTATTCCCTTGTCATTAAGCATTCATAATTTGTGCAGTTGGAAGGGGTTGGAAATAGAACCTTCTATAAATAACGAGAGACATGTTCATATACAAAGTAAGGAAAGCCCACATACTTAATGTGTTTTGGAGCATACATGTGGTTGCTCAAACTAGGAAATTGAGGAGAGAATCAGGCCTAACAGTCAAACCATGCTTGGCGGTTGTTATGTATATGCAGGAGGCTAGCCAGGGGTTAAGCCTGAGCAAGAGAGCTGGAGGGGTTGAGCTAATCATCCCTCCAATCAGGAGCCCTGAGCTATATAGGGTGGAGATAACAATATACAGGAGTTGGCCTGTTGCCTTCAGTTCAGTTCAGTTCTAACTGTTGCCCGTTGCAATAAACATTCAAGCTGTATCTGCCTTGTCCGAGTTTCCATACCTTGGGACCGAATATATAACAGCGGCAAACATTCAAACCAACCCAGAGCATCTCCAGTGTGGCTTACCAGGTTCAGCTTATCAGCGCTCAAATAGGCAATACATTCTAATCATCACTGAAATTACAATTTATATGCGATGGTAGGAAACTTCTCTTCGATAAATGGGACAGACCTTGGCAATTTGATCAAATTTGCCGAAGAGTTCGTTCAGCATCACCACCAACTCTTTGGGAGAGCAGTCACTGGCCAGGCGAGTAAATCCAACTATATCTGCATACAGGATGCTAAACAGGAACATAATATGCAATTAGACATTTTATCTTCATTTCCTACTACAGAAGTGTTGGACTTCGTTGAGAATTCCCTTAATGTCCCCTACTTCCTTCCACTGAAAAGACTCTCTTGTTTTTGACAATAAAACAGTCTTTCTCAAACTGGTTTATTTCTCAAAGTGGGTTGGGACTCACTAGGTGGGTTGCAAGCCAATTTCAGGTGGGTCGCAAAGCACCTAGAGCAGCCATCATTGAAAATAAGGAAAGATGGGATGCTGGAAAGGGGATGAGCGTGTGGTTGTATTGCTTGTGTCAAGGTTGTAAATAAGCTTTTTCCTTTCTGATTCATTTTGCTATTGGAAAATGGCTGAGAAACAACCCAACTCATTGCTGTATTATCCAAAAGCAGCAGGCTCTGGCGTCTGGTTTCAAACTCTACATCAGTGGTTGAAACTCTGGTTAGAAGGCAATTTGCTAACCATGGTTAGGACTAACCCAAGTGCAGATGCCATGCCAATCAAATTTCAGTGCAGATGCAACACATGGCTAACCTTGAAGACGGACTGGTTTGAGAGGGAGGAGGGAATGAAGGTGTTACACTTGCAACAGCTCACTGCCAACTTAGTGCATGGATGCCATTTGTTTGCAGAACACAAATGGCCAAGGATCAATCCAAGATGAGTAGAGCAGGAAGGAAGCAGCAAAAAACAACCACCACCAGGATGGTATCTCTAGAATGCTACCACTGCAGAAAGCAATATTGCAGGAGCCACAAAGAGTTAATGCTACTCACCTCACATTCTGGTGCCGTTTCACATACAGACTGTGGAAGTTGTTGTCGTGCTTTTTCCGGTCATTGGTTTCTTTGAGACGTTCGATGATGGCTAGTTTCATTCCCATGGATATATGAGCTGGCAGTATCGACAAAAGCAAGCTTTCCTATGAGGAGGAAAGAGGAAGCTTTTGAGAAGTGTCAAAATGCACGCACGCACACCCCAGAGGTTGCAAAATGATACGTCTCAATATCTGTGGGAAGGGAAGAATCGGAATCGGAAAAGCGAACTCCTGAGCAATGGACATTCTGCTTCCAGCATTCAGCCAAGAACACTGTCCCTGTAAACAGTTCTGAATTAGATAGACCGGTGCTCTATCACAGCCACTCAGAAGCATGCCTGCATGGGCATGTTCCAAAAGGATCGCTTACCAACCAGAACGGTTTTCACTCACCTGTTGCCTCTTTTCTATCTTCAGCTTCATTTGGACCTGGATGCTCTTCAGTGTGTATCTGTACAAGTCCCACGATGCGTCCTGCATTTGATGCTTGTGAAATGCGCCCATCAAGTTACCGCAGAGAAAAATCAAAGCATTGGCAATCACCTGAGGACATAAAGACAATTTCCCAGATGTCACAAAACATTGTGATCTGCTAATCCCAAGTGCTGACGCAGACAGTTTTCTTTTTGGTTGCCCCAGCGTTTGAGACCCATTGGCCCAGTGGTCAGTTATCTATTAGCTGTCCCAAAACAGGCACATTTCTCTCTCCTACTTCCTCTGCAAGCAAAGAACATTTGGTGGCAGGGTTAACTCTGGTTTGCTGCAAGCCAGGATAAAAAAAATTAGTCTCCTCCTATCCCTTTACACAAAGACAATGAGAAAGAGGCGGCTTGACTCTTAACGGAAAACCACAATTCGTTGTTAAGCTGAAACGCAGCAACAGACAGAGCCAGTTCATACAGAAAATGGAAGTGATCGTTTAAATAAAGGGTCTTAAATGAAAAAGGAATGAAGGAAGATGGACTAGGAGCTACCAAGCCGTAACAAAATGCCCTGGTATCCGCTGGTATCCACTGGGTGTTCCAGAGCCCACAGTGGATACTGAAACCGTGGATACTGGGGGTACCTTTTTAAAGACAGGGGAATATCAGTGGTTTTGCTGCAACAAAGTAAAAAAAGAGATTTGTTTAATGTTCCCCTATCTTTTTAATAGGCTTCCCAGTATCCATGGTTTCCGTGGGTAACTGAAATCAAGGATATCGAATCAGTGGATACCGGGGCACACCTGTAAATATTTCTTCTATGTAGCAAATATTGACAATAAAAAACCCAGGGTGGCTGACAATAATATAAATTACAACAACATGTATAAAATACAGGCGGCACCACCCCACGTATCCGCAGATTCGGTTATCCGTGGTTCCCCCCCCCCCCCGCCCCAACCCCCGACATAGACCGACATGTTCTACATTAACAATGTAACACATTCATGTCAGAACATGATTTTGTGGGGAGGTCTTCTGCATTGATCCAACACAAACACGACACCAATCAATTACAAGCAGAACAGGCTGTTCTGTCTGAGATGTTCATTTTTCAACATTCTGCAGTGAAGCCATTTTTCACCCTCTCGGTCCCTGAATCCAAGCGCTCTGCTTCCTACATTTGTCTGGCAGTCCATGCAAAGTTTATTTATCTTTCTAACAAGTCCTTTCTAACCAAGGGTGTGCGTACTCTGAGACTTCAATATGAGTGCAACAGTCATTTAAAGAACAGCGCAGGAGGATGTGTTTGCTCAGTTGAAAGGTAATTGAGGGGAAAAATTAATGAACGTAGAAGCAAGCATTTACTTTGGTGAAGTGTTTGAGGGTGAACATGCCACTTGGAAAAGGGCATGATTTAATAACCAATATTAGCAAACTGAAGCAACATCCAGCCTAAGGAAATTAACTCATCCAGTGCCTTTGTTCCAATATGTACATTATATCAAAGGCCCCCCCAAAAATTGCATCTTTTAATAACTTGACTAGGTTCTTTTTTTCCATGCACAAGTGTATGGAAAGCACAAAGATTTAAAAAAAACACAGGAAGGTTCGTTATTTCTGCAAAAAAAAAAAAAAAGTGTCCCTTTGCAACTCAGAAGGGATGCAACAAAGGAAAACATGTTTCTGGGCATGAGGATTTTGGGTGGGCTGCTAATTCGGAAGATTTCACTTGGAATACCCAGAGCACAAGATTCACAGCTTAGCACGGTTTTGAATGCAAGAGCTTCAGGTGACCCAAGCATAGCTATAGATAGATTGCTGTGCAATGCAAAGAAACATACCATAAAATTTTGGTCATTTGATTCGTTTGGGATTTTTTTATTTGCACTCGGAACCTGGAAGAATTTGGGAGGCAAGAAGAGATTTTCTCCATATCTGAGGTTCCAAGAGGGGGGGGTTGGGGGGGAGGAATGGAGGTTTCCTTGTATTGTTTGACTCTTTTCATGAGTCAACATGAGCTTTCTGCTCTGCCTCTATCCTCTCCGTTGGTGGCACGAGTTGCCTGAATTGTGTCAATTGAGTGAGGAAGATACTCTCAAGGTATTTGAGGGTCTGTGTTCTTCCAGGGACGTGGCGGCGCTGCATGTTAAACCGCCGAGCTGTTGACAGGAAGGTTGGCAGTTCAAGACCATGGAACAAAGTGAGCTCCCGTCACTTGTCCCAGCTCCTGCCAAACCTAGCAGTTTGAAAGCACCTAAAAATGCAAGTAGATAAATAGGGACCACTTCAGTGGGAAGGTAACAGCGTTCCGTGCGCTACAGCGTAGAAGCATGCCAGCCACATGACCACGGAAGCTTGTCCTCGGACGAACGCCAGCTCTTTGGCTTAGAAACGGAGATGAGCAGCGCCCCCTACAGTCGGTCACGACTAGACCATTCGGTCGTGGGGAAACCTTTACCTTCTTCCATACAATCCTACCCTTCCTCTCAGGCCCTCCTGTCCGTGTACCCACCAGTAGAGGTGACGGGGTAGCTTCTAGGAACAGGGCCTTCGTGGTGGTGGTTCCTCATTTATGGACTTCCCTCCCCTTAGAATTCACGGCCTCCTCTCTGGAAAACTTTCTTAAGACTTTCTTATTTCAGAAGCCATTTAAGTGAGACAGTGGCATGTTGGCGTGTTTTACTTGTTCTGTGATCTTGGTTGTTCTGGTTTTTTGGATAATGTTTTAACTTGTTTAATGTTTTTTTAGTATTTTTAAGCAATTTTAGTACTGCTTTACTGGATTTTTGTAAGCCACCTTGAATCCCCTTCAATGGGGAAAAATGGTGTAAAATCTAAAACTGAGTCTTTCTATAACATACTATTTCTTGTCCACTGTTAACATCAAGCGGAAAAAAAAATTTCAACTCTGACAGTCAGGCAAGGAAGACGGAATAGTGTTAAAAGTGGTTGACTGTACTATGAAACAACTGCAGTTCAGAATAAATAAAAACCTACAAGCATTCCTAAGGGCCACACGCCCTTCACTAGCTGCAGGGGTGATGTTCGTAGACTTAAGGCTGAGTCAATTTGTGGTTACTAACAACCAGAAAGGAATACATTTCAACTGTATTTGATCTTGAATTTCCTCTAAATCCCCAGATGACTACACAATGAGCTGGAGGAAACTTTTTAAGCAAACAAATGAGTACACACATTTGGTGGGTTGATGATGTATTTGGGTTTATTATTGCAAAAAAATCACATCACTCTCCCAAGTTGGAATTCAGCCAAAAGTCAAAGGCTGAATTCAATGTTCACTCCTATATAGCCAGAACAAACAAGCCTATGGATGGAATTTAGTGCTGAACTGGGGGCCACACAAGCACTCCAGAGTATTTACCGTTTAATTGGAAACCCCACTTCTTCGAAAGCAGTGTTTCTCAAACTATGGGTCAAACTAACACCCATCAATCTGATGTCAAGTGAGTTGAAGAAAGCTGGGAGCCACCATCTTGGAAGCTGCCGACCTTATTCTCACTATATTCTTTTTGTATATATAGTGTTGGAGGGACATGGTGGCGCTGCAGGTTAAACCGCTGTTCTGCTGGGCTTTCTGACCAGAAGGTTCGGAGTTCAAGACCATGCAACAGAGTGAGCTCCCATTGCTTGTCCCAGCTCCTGCCAACCTAGCAGTTCGAAAGTACCTAAAAATGCGAGTAGATAAATAGGGACCACTTTGGTGGGAAGGGAACGGCATTCCGTGCGCTACGGCGTATAGTCATTCTGGCCACATGACCACGGAAGCTTGTCCTCGGACAAAACGCCGGCTCTACAGGCTTTGAAATGGAGAGGAACACTGTCCCCTACAGTCGATCACAACTAGACCAATCGGTTGTGGGGAAACCTTTACCTTTATATATAGTGTTAACAGTTTGAATTTCCAAGTGAGGGTTTTTCAATTTTGTTTTGAGTTCAGTGTTTTTACATAATATTTTTTCCTCATCTTGCTTTCTTGGAAGCTGCAGATCTTAACTCTTGCTATATTCCTTCTGTGAGTGGTTGAATTTTCAAGTGAGGTTTTGTTTTTGTTTTTAAAAAAAAAAATTAGTTTGGTGCTTTTACATCATATTTTGTCCTCATCTTGCTTTCTATTCTGTCAGGGATGTTTCATGGTTGGGCAGTTACTGTAGTCCAAGAATACCAGGTTGCATTCCAGGAATGTCATTTTTCTTACATGACAATGACAGCACTTCCTGCTTGATGATGTCACTCCTGGCTATGACATCACTTCCAGGTTAATGACATCGCTTCCTTTGGGTCCCAACACAAGTGCTATTCTAAAAAGTGGGTCCTAGACACTCTCCAAAACCCACTGGATTTCCACAAGGCAAAGATCAATACTGGCAGACCAACTACCCAGAAAGAATGCGCCCATTATTGCCAATCTTCACCTGCAACACACCGCCATAGAAAACCTGGGGTCTTAGGACACACCCTCAGTTCAAACAGCGCAATTGTGAGGTTCCACAAAGCCCACATGCATTTGCTGCTGTGTGCATTGCACAACATGGGCATTTGCTGTCTCCAATTCACTGGCTCTGCCAACCTGGGAGCCAGAAAGCACACTGGACAAACTTACCAAGCAGGAAAATAAACCTCAGTAAAGCCACGAAAGAGAGTGTTTGACGCTCCCAGTTTGAACCATTTGGGAACCATCTCCAAAACACTGAAGCAGGCACCTGCTGAATTTGCACTGCACCCACTGAAATTATTCCTCTGCAGCAGCAAGCTCATAGTTTGTACAAAGAAGCTGAGCCGTGGGGGAAGGGAAAGCACAAAAATCTGAATTTTCATCAAGTTGCTTAACGAAAAGCAAATGTTCGCTGCCGGGAAAGCCAGACACCTCTTTTTACAGCGCTAGATTTTTGTGCTCAGTTCCGGAGAAAATATTTGGCAAGAGGGGTGGGTGTGTTCCCAGACTACTTGGAGAAAGGAAAAAAAACCCATGCCCTTGGTTTTAGAACAATGAATAATATGCACCGGTTTCCCTTTGCAAATGAGTTTTCACAACTGCTTTGGCAGGCACCCAAAGGAAAGCGATGAAGCTCTTCAAACCTGATAAACAGCTTCATCTGTAAAGGGGCAAAGTAATCTGAAGGATCCTGTCTCCATAAAGGAGGCAGCTCATTTTCTTCCCACAGATGAGTGCTTTTGGATGGAGGGGTGCCAGTGATATCCAATAGGTACGTTTTGGAAGCCCTGCCTTCATATCAATGCTCCCTTGTCCCTTCAGACAGCATTACTCTAAATTTCAGTTACCTTGAGTTCAGTAACCCTAGTTGTTGTTTTTAACGGCTTTCTATAAAATTTCTGATTATAGACATCTGCAAAACATTGTGGGTGCCAGAAAGAACACACTCCAGAGAATGTTTTGGCCGAACTAGACATTACACAAGAAACCTGCATTTGGTTGGTTGGAACAGTGGGGTTTGGGAGGCGAATGTGCTACCTTTCCCGATCGAAGATCCCTCCCACAGTCATTAGCCTCCCAAGGGGACATAATCCCAGAATTTCCGCCCTGGGGATTAACAGAAATTTCACAAAGGAGCAATTCAGTTTAGCAAAACAGATGCAGGGGTGGAAAACAGGGAAAACATCTCATCCCCAAAGAGTAGCTGATCCCATCAAATTTAGACGTGGTGGTGCAGTGGGTTGAACTGCTGCTGCTGGGCTTTCTGACTGGAAGGTTGGGAGTTCAAGACTGCGTGACAGAGTGAGCTCCTGTTGCTTGTCCCAGCTCCTGCCAACCTAGCGGTTCGAAAGCACCTAAAAATGCAAGTAGATTGATAGGTACCACTTCGGTGAGAAGGTAACAGTGTTCTGTGCGCTACGGCATATAGTCATGCCAGCCACATGACCACGGAATCTTGTCCTTGGACAAAATGCCGGCTCTACAGGCTTAGAAACGGAGATGAGCACCGCCCCCTACTGTCGGTCATGACTAGACCATTTGGTCATGGGGAAACCTTAACCTTAACCTCAGAACAAATAAAATTACAGGCATGCCTCTGTATCAGCAGAGGTTCCATTCCCCCAAGCCCCATCAATACCCAAATCCGTGGGTAATCAAACCCACAGATTTGGACACCTCCCCCACCCAAAGCCATGCTCCTGTAGGGTTGGGCGGGTTTTCTGGCATATAACACATCATACAACGGAAGAACTACTTCCCAAAGTGCACAATTCCATATCAATGTGTGCCATCAGATTAGTCAGAGTAACATTTTCAGTCCACTAAAGAAATTTTTTTTTTCCAAACCAACTGTATCAACACAAAGGTCTACCACAGCACCTGCAATCACACAGAGACTTTACCGGATTGAGAAGTGACATTTTATCGCTGCCCTCTCCGGCGATGCTCAGGATTACAACGTGGGACAGCGCTGAGACACTGCTGATGATCACCGCATCTCTCATGCCCAAAGGCAACATGGTATAGGTAGTGAAGATTATGAACAGAAAGAAGGGCACCTGGAAAAGAAGCAGGGAGAGGACAATAATTGGCTTAGAGCAGGGCTCTTCAAACCCCTGCCTGCGGGCCCCAACTAAACTGCTACAAGATTTTATTGGGCCCACAGCAACTTTTTTTTTTGTCAGAGCATTTCCTAATGTTTGACATTTTTACCAATTACACATCATGTTTCAGTTTAAGAGCGGCATTGTTTCTTTGTCAAATTTTCATGGAATCATAGATTTGGAAAGGACCTACAAGGTCACCTAGTCCAACCCCCTGCCTGAAGCAGAAAATTCTCCTAGAACATCTCCAGGAGGTGCCTGTCAAGCCTCTGTTTGAAGGTCTCCAGTGAGGGAGAATCCACCACCTCCTTTGACACAGTATCACGCTGATTACAAAAAGGGGTAAAACATGTTCATTCACTTCAAGTTCATTTATTCATTCATAAAAAATTTTCAGCCTGCAAAAATGTGTAAAACATACAATACAATCCAGACCTCTATTAGGCATATGCATGTGAAATATACAACGTGGCCAGCGATGGGATTCACAGATTGACAAGGGGAACACTGGGCGGGACTAACGCGAGGCTTCTGCGTGATTGGCTGCCCATCCGCAGCATTCCGCAGCTGTCTTGGCCTCGGGGGGGGGCTGCCCCCGGTTAGCGTGCGCCCCACCACTGCTCGCCCAGGCACCCGGCGCGACCCTCACCTGTCCCCCGCGGTGAGCGGGAGCCCCCCCCCCCGAGGCCCAGACAGCTGCGGAACGCTGCGGATGGGCTGCCACTCAAGCGGAAGTCCCGCCTAAGTCCCACCCAGCGTTCCCCTTGTCAATTTGTGAATCCCATCGCTGAACGTGGCCCTCGCACTGAAAGGTTTGGAGACCCCTGCCTTAGAGCAGCGGTTGCCAAACCTGTGACTGCTGCCCAGAGAAAAACCCTCCCTTGTCCTCAGCAGTGCTTACGGTTTTGCTGAAGCATCGCTCCATTTCCAAACTGATCTGGTGGCAGGGATGCTCTAGGCAGTTGCGTCTATCACCCAGCATCCCAGGATGCTGTGCAGCAGGGTGCCAGGCACAGACACAACTGCCCAGAGTTTCCCTGCCAGCAGTTCAGCTTGGAAACAGAGCGCCACCCAGTGGCGTTATTCACCCGGTACGCTGGGCGGGACTTACCTTTGAGCGGCAGTCCGCCCGTTGCGTCATGCCGCGTTCCGCCGCTTTCCCGCCCGCCCCGGAACACGGCATGATGCAACGGGCAGACTGCCGCTCAAAGGTAAGTCCCGCCCAGCGTACCGGGTGAATAACGCCACTGGTGCCACCTCAATGGAACAGAAAGCGGAAGGGTTTGAACCCAGATCTGACCCATGGGCCAGGGTTTGGAGAGCCCTGCCTTAGAGGAAGGACACAATCCTAACCAACTTTTCAGCACCACGGTAAGGGCAAGGCAGTTCCAAGGTAAGGGAGGAAATATCCCCTTACCTTGAGGAGGCCTCTGTGACTGCTGCTGTACTGCAGACTGGAGCGCATGCCCCATTGGCACGGCTACGTCAGGGCTGGGAAGTTGGTTCGGATTGCGCCCCCAGATATATAAACTGGAAGTAAATACCTGCTCCCATGCCGCCAATTGGGAAGTACTTCTCTTGTCAAAAATCGACACGTATCCTATGGCCAGCAGGCAGACCCAAATCACGACCGCAAACAGCTTCAGCCGGCACCAAAAGAACGATTCAATGTAAGCCAGAACATACATGACTATAAAAATCAGTAAAGCTACGCTGACCGTGATAATGAAGGCAAGATGTTCGCCGGGCAGCACCTGTTCAAAAGCAAAGCAACACATTAGTCGGCTCAGAGCTTGCTCTTTAATGACTCCAGAGGACAATCGCACAGCCAACTGAACTTTTAAAATATAGCCGTTTGTATGCTCCCTTAAACATTGCTTTTCCCCCCAAAGGTAAAGGTCTGTGACATTCTGATGGTTTAAAAGTTCAGTTGGTTGCGAGATTGTGTGCTGGAGTCATTAAAGAGCAAGTGCGTGCACTTGTAAATGACATAGCCGGTGGCACTTCTGGCCGTGACATCACTTCTGGTGGGCCCCAGACAGATTGTCACTCTAAAAAGTGGGTCACAGTGCTAAAAACATTTGAGAACCACTCGTCTAACTGATCATACAGAATTCTTGGGAGACCAAAACAAAGGGAAAGGGCAGAACTTTGTGAGCTGCCCTAAAGGGTTAAACAACAAAATGTAACATGTTACAACTGTTTCTGCTAGTAAGTCATTCCCGGGCAGGTAGATGTTTATATTTAAGAGCACAATCCTAACCTGGAGTTAGGCCGGCAGAGTTAGGCCAGCAAAGTTGGGGCGGCACAAGGGACACCATAAAATATGTTTGGAACACTATCGGAGTTAGAGAGGCCAGCACACAGACGTGGGCCATTCTCCCTGACTCCGAGAGGGGCTTATGCCAAGCCAAACTTTGCAGGCCTAATTGTGCCGGCCTAACTCCAGGTTAGGACTGCGCTCCAAGTCACATTTAGATTCAAGCCTTAAAATCAGACTCTTAACACTGCTTTAAAATAAGCAGCATCTCAGTCATGTTTGTCCCAGTATACAAACAAGACACACAAACACACACACCCCAACGTTCTACTTTGATTTAAGCTTCCTAAGGAGACCAGGCAGAGCTGTGCGGCAGAGGTAGCCCTGACGCCTCTCTCGCAGCAGGCTTCTCTGCATGCCCGTGCCAAGCGGGCCCAGACCGTGCCCCGGGGTCTCAGAAGCCAGGCCCTGCCACCTACACTCACCTCCTTGCAGGCAAACACCACAACCAGCGTGGCACAGTACAGGACCACGATGAAGAGCAGAAAGAGAAGCAGGGGATGCTGCTGGCTGGCGTAGCGGTACTTCTCGTACAGCGGGTCCGTTACCTTACAGTCCTCGTTTTCACTAAAGAAATATTTGCCTTTTGCTGGCATCGTAATGCTCGTCGCCCTCCGCGGTCCTCGTTCACGGCAGACGAGAGACAGCCCCGCACCGTTCCCGGCAGAGACCGCTGTGGCGCCTTCTGCCCGTCAAGGAGCTGTCGGATCTGCCTTGTTTGGCCACATCGATAGACGTGGCTCCTTTTAAGCATCAAGTCCAGATCTCAGCATGAATTGGGCGGGAAGCACCCTCCTCCTCCTCCGCCGCCGCCGCCGCCGCCACTCCACAGCCATGTGCTACTCATCAACAGTTCTGCGCATGGATTTTTTTCCTTGATTTGATTGCCGTTTGTGCTGCTGATGGGAGGCTGTTCCTATTTTGCCACATTCAGTCAAACGTCTTTCACAAGCTGTCAGCAATTCCCTTAGATGAGTGCTTTGTCGGACAAGCTGGAAAGACAGCGAGAGAGAGAGAGACACACACACACACACACAACGGTGTTTTTTTTCCTCTCTCAAAAGACTTCAGTGGAGCAGGTGTGCTTTTGTCTCCGAAAAAGTGTATGTTCTTCAGACCCAAGGTAAATATTATTTAACAAGAGCAAAAACAGCCCCACCCCTTCTCCTTCTCCCAAACGCATGAGTCACAACCATCCCTTCCACGAGCTGCATGTTCTGCTTATTGTAACAAAATCTTGTAACATTGTGGCGAACAAAATGATCGTTAATAAGCAGTTCACTTCCCACACGAACACTGCACAGCGTGAAGGCTGCAATCCAATGTGCGCTCCCCAGAACGCTGGTCCCACTGAACGTAGGGGACTTACAAGGCATGCCCCAGTATCCGCTGGGGTTCAGTTCCAGACAGAGGCGTTTCTACAGGGATGGCAAAGCTCTAAGTGTTGCAAGAAGCCTTACCCTGTCATGTAAATCCCTCCTCTCCCTTGCTGCTGTAGCCAGTAAGCAACGCCAAGATGTTGCTGTTCCCTGTGAGGATTGGCTAAAACGGTGCAGGAGAGGAGTGATTTCTACTGCAAGGTAAGGCTCCTTGCAAAACTTAGAGCTTTGCCATCCCTGTAGAAATGCCACTGGTTCCAGATACCACTGTGGCTACCCGGATACTGAGAACAGTGGATACTGGGGATGCCTTTTTGAAGATAGGGAAACGTCAGTGGTTTTGCTGTAACAAGGTCAAAAAAGAGATTTGTTTAATGTGCCCCTTCATTTTTGACAGGCACCCCTGTATCCGTGGTGTCCATGGATAACTGAAACTGTGGATACCGAGACACACCTGTACTTTCCAAGGAAAAACAGGTAGAGCAGAAGTTCCCACACCCCGTGTTGCACTGCGTTTCCAGGGGTGTCGCCACACACTGGCGTGTAGAGTGGCGGGCAGGATTCTGCGGACTGCGAGAAGGGCTTACCTGCCCTCCCCGCACCATTTTGCACTTTGTTACATAATTCGTATGTAATTTTGTTGTTAATAATTCGTTACATAATTCATTACTACTTCATTCATGTAAGAAGTCAGTGGTTATAATGTCAGTGGTTGGCACAGTGTGGAGAGAACCACACTGTGAAGGCTACATCTGGGACTGAGGATTGGGCGGATCACAAGAATACTGTATATTTGT
This sequence comes from Lerista edwardsae, assembly GCA_029204185.1. Lineage (NCBI taxonomy): Eukaryota > Metazoa > Chordata > Lepidosauria > Squamata > Scincidae > Lerista > Lerista edwardsae. Next base: position 2,102,609 of record JAJKFI010000011.1, read on the forward strand.
AAAAAAAAAAAAACCCATTGGAAAAATTGTGGTTTAGACTAGCCTGCCTATGTAAGCTGCCTTGGCCATTTGCTTCGACGTGGGAAAAGCAGGGTATAAATTCTTCAAAATAAAAAAATAATGTACATTTTTAATAAAAACGCATAACACCACTTTCTGCACTTCTAACGTTGGAAAACACCAAAATGCACGCGCACACACAAGAAACCCATTTTCTCCCACCTGTACTTATACGCCGTTCCACACGCTGGTTCGGAAACCAGCTGCAGGCAACGGCAAATCATTAAGCAGACCAATTAATTGGCTAATGGCAGGTTCTTAAATGTCAGTTCTGCTTTCTTAGCCGATGGAATTGTGGAGCTGGGTTCCTGTGCAAATGGCAGTTCAGGCACACCTCAGCCATTTCCCGCATGCTCAGGAGCTCCAGGGCATACCTGAAGATCCATCAGCCTGTAAAAGGTTCCTACAGTCAGTTCAATGGAGACATCAGACCACGCATCCTGGAACACCACGTTCACATTGCCACAAAGGCATTTAGGCTTTTTTCCCCCTATTATATCTGTGTTACCTTCAAGAAAGCCTCTACTGGTCACCCAGAATGGAATGTTAATTTAATTTATCCCGTTTTCATACCACCCTTCCCTGGCGTAGCTATAAAAGTGCAGGGAGGGTGCAATTGCACCAGGCTACAAGCTTTTTGGGACATGGTGGCGCAGCGAGTTAATCCGCTGTTGCTGGGCTTTCTACCGCAAGGTAGGGAGTTCGAGACTGCGCGATGGAGTGAGCTCCCGTGGCTTGTCCCAGCTCCTGCCAACCTAGCAGTTCGAAAGCACCTAAAATGCCAGTAGATAAATAGGGACCACTTCGGTGGGAAGGGAACGGCGTTCCGTGCGCTATGGCGAAGAGTCATGCTGGCCACATGATCGGACAAAAATGCCGGCTCTACAGGCTTTGAAACGGAGATGAGCACCGCCCCCTACAGTCGGTCACGACTAGACCATTTGGTCGTGGGGAAACCTTTACCTTTACAAGCTTTAGGGGGGCAACAAGCCGAGCTTGACACTAGTGGCCAAAATCAATCAATCAATCAATCAATCAATCAATCGGTACTTATATACCGCTTTTCAACACGAAGTTCACAAAGCGGTTTACAGGCAAATAGAATAATAAAGTTAAATGGCTCCCTGTCCCAAAAGGGCTCACAATCTAAAAAAAGGCAGACCGCCAGCAACAGCCACTAGAAAGACTGTGCAGGGGTGAAGAGGGACAGTTACTCTCCCCCTGCTAAATATAAGAGGAACACCACTGGAAAAAGTGCCTCTTGTCCAGTTAGCAGGGTGAAAATTGTGACAACCTCGGTATGTCGACATGTACATATGAATAATACTATCATGTTATATACCGTTCGATGTGGAACTTAATGCAGAACGCAATGAAACAAACCAGAGTGTGATATCTTCATTCTATCTAAAGTTATGACCAAAAAACCAGGAGAGGGCAGGATCAGCAATAGGTCCCAAGTCCCATCCTTTATTTTGGAGGGATCATGGCCTGAAAAAGGTTAAAGACATTGATCCAGTACATTTATTTGTAACTGCACAGAAAGTGCCACTATACGCAAAGATTAGTGCCAATGCCATTCGGTGCCCACTTTCTTAGGAGTAAGTCCCATTGAGCAGATTGGGTCTGCTGAGTAAGCACGCCTAGGATTGTGCTAAAATGCCTTCCAGATGGTCCTGCAGATACTATAATGCTCTTTTCCTAAGTTGAAAATAAGAACATTGCTAGGCAGCTATCTTTGCTGCCTCTTCCTGCCAATCACCTGTCACAAGTACTGGGGGGGGGGGAACTTGCTTTATTTTGAAATCCAAAAGCAGGAGTCTCAACTGAAATGAACTCTGTTTCTACGACAGCAAGACACAACTACATCAGGAACTCAGCTTGTGCTTGGGAACGCTCCCACCCTGGCAAAGATCAGAGGCGAAAGAGGAATACTCAATAAATCAGATCAATTAATTTACCAGCAATTAATTATTGCTGCATCACAGGAACAGTCACTTCCAGGCTTCGGCCGCCCTCGTCAATCAAGTCTTTTCTCACGCACCCGCTACCCAACACCTTGCCCTTTTGTCTCGCTGGTCAGACACGAAAACGCAACGCCCAGCCAAGTTTTAGTTTGATTTTTCCGCTGGCCTCTCAATCCATCCATCACACCAAATATTCCTCCGGGTCAAAGTAACCAGCATCGACATGACTCATGCTGAACACGGCCCTGCATGACTCCCTGCGTAAGACCCCCTTGGGCATTCACCGATTTACCAGGTGGTCTCTTGGAGACAAAGGGCTAGTTTGGCAGCATCAATCAATCAATCAAAGAGTATTTATATACCGCTTTTCAGCAAGAAGTCCACAAAGCGGTTTACGGGTAAAAATAAAGGTCAATGGCTCCCTGTCCCAAAAGGGCTCACAATCTAAACAAATGCAGAACCCTACCCGCAACAGCCACTAGAAAAGACACTGTGCAGGGGTGAAGAGGGACAATTGCTCTCCCCCTGCTAAATACAAGAGGAGCACCACTTGGAAAAGTGCCTCTTGCCCAGTTAGCAGGGGTGAAGCAGTAAGCCCTTGCCGCTGGCGCTGGTGCTGCAAAACTGCCGTAAAGCATTTCTAGCACCAGTGGTCAGCGCTTCCCGCCAACGCCGGGCCTGCACCAGTAGGCACTCGGCCCTGGCACCAGGAGGATCTGAAGCCACACCACCCGGCGGTTTTACTGCTGCCACTGGCATATTCATTCGGGGAAGGGGAAGGGCCAGCGTTGTCATTCAGCCGGAACGCTGGGAAGGGCATGGGGAGGGCGGAACTGGGCAGAGCGATGGCCTCCACAGCTGGATCCTGTCCTCCCTGTCGGACCACGCAGCCCATCATCCTCCTGCGCTTGAACCCCACCATGCCTCTGTACCACCCAACAGGAGCTTACCTACTCTGTTAGGTGTAGCATTCTGTGCCAGCCTATTCACCAGGTACCGCACACCTGCTTTATGGCACTTTTGCAGCATGCTAGGCAGGTACAGCAGCTGCTGCACTGGCGTAAAGTAAGATTAGGATTGCAGCAAAAAGCACCCTTTCTTCGTACAAAACAGCCTTTGGAGTCAGTTTGGATGACACTGGCTGGGAGCAACTCTCCAGGGCTACCGACAGGTAGTTTTCTTTCTGGAGATGTTGGGGGTGATACCTGACACATGCACAGCGGGCGCTCTAGCCCTGAGCTATGGCCCCTTCCCAAATGGATGCGCTGCTACACTCGTGGAGCCAGTTTCCAGCAGCACAGTCCACGCATTCGGGAAATGTGCAGAGCTGATTACAGACCAATAAAGGTCTCGGATTAAATTACCCCGGTGGTGGTGTCAATGGCATCACTCAGAGGCGTTTCTACAGGGAGGGCAAAGCTCTAATATAAGTTTTGCAAGAAGTCTTACCTTGCAGTGGAAATCACTCCTCTCCTGCACCGTTTTAGCCAATCTTGGCGTTGCTTACTGGCTACAGCAGCAAGGGAGAGGAGGGATTTACATGACAGGGTAAGGCTTCTTGCAACACTTAGAGCTTTGCCATCCCTGTAGAAACGCCTCTGGCATCACTAGAGAGCCGTTCCAATTTTTAAAAAGGCCGTCATCAGTATTTTGCTCCACTGTTTCAAATCAGTCCAAGAAAACAGAAGAAAATAATTGCTCTGTACTGGACAGCCCCCACTCTGGTGAGAGCAGACAGTGAGGCTTCACCCTTTATTATGTTTTTTTATTATTACTTAAATGCCTTGGTCATTGTCACAAAGCTAGTGAAACCAGCATCCATATCTCTCTCTCTCTCTCTCTCTCTCTCTCTCTCTCTCTCTCTCTCTCT
>JAJKFI010000011.1:2106515-2139118 GCA_029204185.1 Lerista edwardsae
TCTCTCTCTCTCTCTCTCTCTCTCTCTCTCTCTCTCTCTCTCTCTCTCTCTCTCTCGTCAGGACAAAGGTTGCGGCCAACCAGAAATCTATGAAGAGAGATCAAAGCAGGTGACGATCAAAGAAACTGTGGAACACCTCCTTGAAACAAACAGAAAACCAGCAGCTGAACTGCAAGTAGAGTGGGCCCTCAGTATCCGCAGGGGATCATCTCCAGGACCCCCATCCCCGCAGGGTACTGGAATCCACAAATGCTTGAATCCATGGGGGGGGGGTTTCAAGGTGACAGTGTCACAATTACCTACCTGAAGGTCACTTCAGGCCCTCAGGAGAGTACACCGACCTACTTGCTTCCTCAGAAGGCCTCCTGGATATGACCAGAAGTGAGTTCTGGTTTGCGCCTGCAACTTCTGGTTTTGTCCAGGAGACATTCTGAGGCATGAGGAAGCTCCTGGGCAGCGGCGTTATTCACCTGGTACGCTGGGCGGGACTTACCTTTGAGTGGCAGTCCGCCCGTTGCGTCACGCCGCGTTCCGCCACGTTCCCACCCACTGGGCGGGGGGGAACGCGGCGGAACGCGGCATGACGCAACGGGCGGACTGCCACTCAAAGGTAAGTCCTGCCCAGCGTACCGCCGCTCAAAGGTAAGTCCCGCCCAGCGTACCAGGTGAATAGCTGCTCCTGGGGTCTCCCCATGCCTCAGAAAACATCCTGTGACTGGAAGTCACAGAAGCGGAAACGAAGTCATTTCTGTTTGCTTCCAAGAGGCCTTCTGAAGTGCGGGTTCCGTGCCTTCTGCTGGTTCTAAGGCGCGGGTTCTGTGGGTCGAATTTGTGGATGCCAAGACCACAGATAAGGAGGTCCCACCGTACCAGGAAGAAAACAAAGAAACTGGTCAGTTTCTCCAGATCTCCTTCACTGTGAAGCAGCTCTCTTTGTACACTGCACTTTTGTTTAGAACAGCAGAGAGATATGTTTTGCCACAGCGTAAATTGTGCAGGAGCTCCTCGGATCACGCCCAGAGATGCTGACCTGAAAAGCCCTCCATCGAAAACCCAACTATCGACGGCCGGCTGAACTATGTAACGGCTAGGGCAGCTGTGCATAAGCTTCACACTTCAGAAGGAAAACCGCTCAGGCCCTTCACTTCACAATGTGTCCCCGACAAGAACAATATGGCTTTCGTAACACTGATTTTCATAAGCAAGCTCGCTCCAGGGTGCTGTGAAGGCGATCGCCAATGTGTGGGAGTCGGCTGCAAAATTGTGCCTTTCCAATCTCGAGACGTACGATTAGTTCACAATCACCAGGCCCCTTCATTATGCCTGGTGGATAGATTTTCTCCAGCCACCGCTAGCTTGCAACTGATCTTAACCACTGCATAAATCAATACCCCAATTATTCCTCTTAAGTTTCTGTGACCTATTTTTTTTTTAAAAAGTGCCTCTTTTCAAACACAGTACCCTGCATGCTCGGAAGCTTTCCATTAGATATCTTGGGACCCAATAAGAAGAACCCTGCTGGATCAGGCCAAAGGCCCATCTAGCCCAGCTTCCTGTATCTCACAGTGGCCCACCAGATGCCTTACCTGTGCCTCAGAAGCTTAGACCTGAAATCTACTGTCTAATGAAACGGTAAAGGTTCTCTGAAATTGGGTCTAGGAAGACCATCCTTTGGGGGGGGGGGAAGGGTTGGGGATGGCCAAACCATCAACTCAAATGAATGGTGGCTCAGAATAAGTACCTTTAATGAGGTGCTCCCTCATAAGGGGTCTGTCCTCCTGCTACTGCCACCTCCTAGCCAGAGGTGCAATTCTCTGCTCCGGCATATGGGGCAATGGCATCATAACATTATGTGACATGTGACATCACTTCCAGGTTCTCCCTGGAAGAAGGGGAGCTTATAGCTTTGGGCCCCCATTCCCCCTCCTGTAGAGGCTCCCCATTGAAGGGGAAATAGCGATAGTGGAAAAGTGGATCCACTGAAAGAAGGGAGCCTACTCACCCAACCGTCTCCCCCCCAAAAAAAGCCCCATTGAAGTGCTCCACTGGTGAGTTGTGGCTCACCCACTCTCCACTCCTCCCTGTGGTCTCCGAAGTTGACCTGGAGTCTCCAGAACACAGCATCACTCAATCTCCAAGTGACTACCTTCAGTAGATGCCCTGACTGTGTGCAGTTGGGTGAGAAGCTCCTGCACGCTTGCACCAGCAAAAAGACTAGAGATGTCCTTGGATTTTATTCCAGTCCAGTGAGGTCCTTTTGGCCCCCATCAAGTTGCTAATGGTTTTGCGTCTACAAATGTTTACCGGCGGCCCGGCAGGGTGGAAAGCAACTCTTGTAGCTTCCTGCCCCAGGCGCTCCAGCAACTCGAGCAGCCTTCTGCCTTGAAGATTGTATCTCGTCACTGACAGCAGGTCAATACAGGCTGGCGTTGGATAAACCAAACTCTTTTACAAGTTGTATTTGCTTTAATCACCGCCACCTTGGGGCATTTATAGCCAATCAGCCTTAATATGAGCAACCCGCCTATCTGATAAGCAATCTAATGATTCCCAGCTCTGAACAGGAAGAGATGAATTTCCTTCTGGGTGCAGAGCCAAAGGAGGAGGAAAATGTTTCCACCAGATTGAGCCAAAAATAAATAGCTGACTTCACTCTATGCCTTGCAGGGCTTAATTTTCAGCAGACAGCTGGCAATTCCAGATTTGCTTACTAGATCTGCCCCTTATCTCTCAGCCATACCCTTCCATACCATATGGTGGGAGCAACCATAACAAATAGCATTTCTACAGTTCTTTTTGAGTGTGCAAAACATGTCACATGCAAGGAACACCAGTGGGGCACCCACCATCTGATTGGATTTTTCCATATTTTCAAAAATGCCAATCTTTTTTGGCACTGGGATCCCCTCTTTAGGTACAATAACCTGTTGGAACCCCCCCTAAAACCTAGGACTCAAAGTGATGTCATTAAGCAGGAAGCGATCTTGAACAGAAAGCAGGAAGTGACATCATTGGGAAGCATTTCTGAAAATAGTAATTCTTATTTGAGAAGTAATTTTGTATTAACTTTATTTAAATACTCCAGCTGGGAAGTGGAGGCTCAGAGAGCGCAGCTTGCCTGAAGTTGCCTAATCATTCTATGTCTATTTAAAATAGACCTAAAATGTCTATTTCTGTCTATTCAAACAGGGAAAGTCCAGACGTGCAGCTTAGTCTCACAGTCCAGCTGTTTCAAGACGGCGGTGCCCAGGTCTCCACGATCCCCTGAAAATTGGTTCGTGACCCCACTGGGGGTTCGTGACCCCACTGGGGAACCAGTGCTTTAAAGCTTGCATCCTGTTCTGAAATATCAAACATCCCAGAAAGTTCAGTTTGGCTGACAACAACACTCTATGAGATGGGGAACTGAGAGCCTGAACATTAATTTAGGGCACAATCCTAACCTGCAGTTAGGCCGGCACAGTTAGGCCAGCAAAGTTTGGCTAGCACAAGGGCCACCATAAAGTGCATTTGGACCACTCTCGGAGTCAGGGAGGATGACGCACATCTGTGTGCTGGCCTCTCTGACCCTGAGAGTGGTCCAAACATGGTGGCCCTTGTGCTGGCCAAAATTTGTGCCAGCCTAACTCCAGGATAGGATTGCACTCTTAAAAATAATTTAACTGTAACACCCAATCACTGTGTAATTATAGCTATCTTCCTCTCCATCAAGATTTTTCCCACATGTCAGAGCAAGTCACTTTCCCGTTGGTCTCACTTTCCCCGTCAACAAAATGGGAACAATGATGTTGTAACGCCTTACAAAATCAAGGTTACAAAGAAACTTTGCAAATTGAAAAAAAGAAGTCATGTCAGGTGAAAAACAGTAACGGAGAGAAGTATCGGCATAAAGGCGAGAAACCACATTTTGGGATAGCAAACTAAGCATTTGTGGGGGAAACCTGATTTGCCAAATGCTTGGCCCCTTGCTGCTAGCAAGCTGGAGAGTTCCAGAAAAATAAAGAGGCACAAAAGCCCTGTGTTTTTCAAGGCACTTTCCAGTTTGAAAAGCACACAACCCCTCCTGCACACAGCAATAACCACAGGCACCTATTTCCATAGCAACAATTTGCCGGGCCAATTTCATTCAGAGTGAAGATTTGATGAGTTGCATAACAAAGACCTGCGCCTACTAGCTGCTCCAGCCGAGGCCAATTTTCACACTCCCCCAAAATCATTTATTTAGTATTGACATGGCTGACATTCTCCCCCGGTTAAAGAATATGATTTCATATTTTTCCGTATGCTAGCCAAAATACACTCGTTTTCGTCAGGCTTAAGTACATTCAACTGAGACCATCGCCAATTATTCACTGGCTTATCCCAGCCTCCATTTCCTGTGTATGTCTAGACCAATCTGTGGGTTGGGAAAGTGTGGGTCAAACTATGCTGTGGGTTGTGACTTGATGTCAGGTAGGTTACAGAAAGCTGAGAACCACCATCTCGGACGCAGCAGACCTGACACTTGCTAGGTTACTTTTGTGAGTGTTAACACTTTGAACATGCAAGCAGGGTTGTTGTTGTTTTTTAATTCAGTGCTTTTACATAATATGTTGCCCTAATCTTGCTTTCTGTCAGGGATGCTTCATGGCTGTGTAACTGCTGCAATCCAAGAATAACAGTTTGCATGTCAGGAGTGTCATTTTATTATGCCACAGTCAGTGATGTCATGCAGGGGGTACGCAAGTACCGGTTTCTAGGATTATGGCTGGCCCCACCCATTCGCCCGCCCACTCGTTGACTCCGCCCCCTGCAACGTTTGAATTTCCTGCATGTTTGAGTTGCCTGCACGTTCTCAGAGCCAGGCAGGCAGGCAGGCAGGCAGCGAGCAGAGCCTTGCCTTGCCTTGCCACTGAAAAATGAGCTGCTCTGGGGTTTTGGAACTGTTGGGTCACTTTAACATGATGCCAGGCCTCCTTAACGTGTTCTGGGGGTGCTGTGGAATACTGTTGCAACTGTTGGGTCAGTTTAAAATCGTCTGAGGCCTCAAAAAGGGCTTTTTTCATGTCACTTCCTGCCACGGCCTCACTTCCGGCTTATGATGTCACTTCCAGTGGGCGGGTCCCAACACGTGCCAATCAAAAGTGAGTACCAGTTCTTAAATCATTTAGATGACACCACTGGTCACAGTGACAGCAATTCCTGCCTGGGGATTTCACGTCCGGCTATGACATCACTTCTGGTGGGTCCCGACACGAGTGCCATTCTGAAAAGTGGGTCCCGCTCTAAAACGTTTCAAGAACTACTGGTCTAGACTGTAAGCCACTCAGAACAATGGCTTGTCCCCTTCCTCTGTGCAAAATCACACAGAAACTGATGAGACTACAGCATTATAAACAAGCATGGACTGCATTTCTATGCCCACTGACCTGGAAGTGTAATTATTCTGTGGAACTCCTTGCTAAATATGGTGTGGGCAGCGGCGTCATGCTGCCGGAACGCTGGGCGGGAGGAACGGGTGAGGTACGCAAGCGGAACAGGTGAGGTACAGAGCGGTACGCAACGGGCGGGCTGCCGCTCACCCGTTCTTCCCGCCCAGTGTTCCGGCAGCATGACGCCGCTGGGTGTGGGCATCTGCCCTAGATGCCTTTAAATTTGCGGAGGAAAAGTCCACTCACAGGTTACAGGCCATGGTAACTATGGAGCAGAGTGGTGACAGGGGTGCAACCAAGAGTGGGAGAAGCCAATTTTGCTTCCCCTCCTGCCTGGCGCCCCAGGGCATTTGCCCCCCCCAACTCCCCTAGGTATGCCACTGCCAAAGGCCACCCCCTTATCATGCACCACATGAGGAACTGTTTCTCCTCCTTCCCAAGATGCTTTGCTTCCCCTCTGCATTTCCTTTTCTGTGCTATTCTCCTCTTTCTGCCCAGTTGACATCCATCTGACTGCACCTAGCAGGAGCCAGACAAGAGCATCTGCTACAAAGGGCAGGTTCGTGTGGGCAAAGATAAGCTGCAAAAATCCTGGCCCCAAGCGCTTTAGCACCTTGACTGAAACCTGGAAATGCAATAGAAGTCAGGTGTGTATGACTTCTACACAAGCCGTTTTCAGGATCAGTTCAAGGAGGTGGCTTTAATCTGTAAAGCCTTAAACAGCTTCAGTACTTGAGAATATCTCTGTATTAGATACATACGGGCACACCTGGCCACTGAAGATAACACTTTATGCTTCGAACAAACTGAGCTCTTGGCCACAACAGAGGATGCCACAATAAATCTGTTCCTCTTTAAGGTGCTACAAGATAATTTTTACATGCGAACCGTGACAACGATGGAGGGGGTGTGATATTGTTGTACATGTGGAAGATATACAGAGAGAAAGAAACACACGCATAGAACATAAGAAGAGCCCTGCTGGATCAGGCCAAGGGCTCGTGTAGTCCAACTTCCGGTATCTCACAGTGGCCCACCTGATGCCTGAAGTAACTCATTTCTCAACTATGGACACAATTATAACCACATTTCAAATTTCTGCTTTCCAATTTCGCCCAATTTCATCCAGCCTTCCATGACGTTCGTAGAGGTTCTTGTGTTTGCTTTTCTTTTATTTCTGTTTGTTTAGGTTGTGCACACATTCACATGTGTTTTATGGTTATTTATGCTTTTCATCAGCCAAAATAAATCTGCAAGCTAAATAAGGCTACATTCACCCATCTCTGACTTTCATCCGAGCTCTGGTCCCTAACCAGTCAAAAGTGAAAAATAGTGCTGTAACATGGGTTAATGTGTATTATGTCACACTAGTTAATGTGCGTTATGTCAAACTACAGTTGGCCCTCACTGCCCGCGGATTCTGAACGCACGGATTGGCCAAAAAACTGGAAGTGGTTTTTTTTTTCGTTCTGAGGTCCACAGAGGCCACAGATGGATGAGCACAGACTCCGCAGGGCTCAGAAGAACTTCCAACATCCATGGAATCTAACATGCGGATTCCAACATCCATGGTTTTCCTTAGCCACAGGGTCTCCTGGAATGGAACCCGTGAGGAAAACACAGACTTGACTATATATATACAGCATGAGGATCTTTTCTAAAGAGTCCTCTCTTCTCATGAGGTGGCCAAAGTATTGGAGCTTCAGCTTCAGGATTTGTCCTTCCAGGGAGCAACACTCCAGTGTTAGCAGTAAGCATTCCTAGGACTGAACTGTAAAATGTACCACATTTGCAGAGCAATCCTATGCATCTACTCAGACGTAAGCCCCGATGAGCTCAGCTGGACTTACTCCAGATATCAGTGTGCATATTCCACTCTTCCTCACATCAATATACAGAAAGGATTATTGCAACCAGAGATCAGGCAGTCTGAAAAAATTTCAAGCACCCTCTTCGAGCCACACGAGACATCACCCCACAAACTAGGCTCGAATCCCAAATTAAGTTTTGCTATTATTTCAAGCGAGATCTATTATCGCCAGAGGAAAATGAATTCTTCATTTCAAGAATGTGAATAATGAAAACTAAGAAATATTAATATACTCCCTGGGCCATGAGGAATAACATCATTAAACTATTGTCTCCCATTCAAAAACATGTTGGATTTTTTTTTCCCTGCAGATCTCACAGACCTCAGAAGCATACAGACATGCCCCAGTATCCGCTGGGGTTCCGTTCCAGACCCCACCTCATTTGATCCTCATTTTCAATGTGGCTTTCCAAGAAAACTAGTTGCCAACCATTGTTGTTGTTCAGTCGCTAAGTCGTGTCCAACTCTTCGCGACCCCATGGACCACAGCACGCCAGGCCTCCCTGTCCTCCACTAGCTTCCTGAGTTCACCCAATTTCATGTTCCCAGCATGAGGGTCTTTTCTAAAGAGTCCTCTCTTCTCATGAGGTGGCCAAAGTACTTGAGCTTCAGCTTCAGGATTTGTCCTTCCAGGGAGCAATCAGGCTTGACTTCCTGGAGGATTGACCGATTGGATCTCCTTGCAGTCCAGGGGACTCTCAAGAGTCTTCTCCAACACCATAATTTGAAAGCATCTATTCTTTGGCGCTCTGCCTTTCTTATGGTCCAGCTCTCACAGCCATACATTGCTACTGGGAAAACCATCGCTTTGACTATGCGAACCTTGGTTGGCAGGGTGATGTCTCGGCTTTTTATTAAGTTGTCTAGGTTGTGACAACTTATTGTGACACGCACAATAATACGTTTTTTCCCTTCTGCTACAGCAGTGGTTCCCAACGTTTTTAGCACCTGGACCCACCTTTTAGGTACAACTACCTGTCAGGACCCACTTAAGACCGGAAGTGATGTCATTAAGCAGGAAGTGACATCACTATGCCTGTAAAAACATGTATGTAGACTACTATAGATCATCGCAGATGGTGACTGCAGCCATGAAATTAAAAGACGTTTACTTCTTGGGAGAAAAGCTATGGCGAACCTAGACAACTTAATAAAAAGCCGAGACATCACCCTGCCAACCAAGGTTCGCATAGTCAAAGCGATGGTTTTCCCAGTAGCAATGTATGGCTGTGAGAGCTGGACCATAAGAAAGGCAGAGCGCCAAAGAATAGATGCTTTCAAATTATGGTGTTGGAGAAGACTCTTGAGAGTCCCCTGGACTGCAAGGAGATCCAATCGGTCAATCCTCCAGGAAGTCAAGCCTGGTTGCTCCCTGGAAGGACAAATCCTGAAGCTGAAGCTCCAATACTTTGGCCACCTCATGAGAAGAGAGGACTCTTTAGAAAAGATCCTCATGCTGGGTAAGATTGAAGGCAAAAGGAGAAGGGGGCGGCAGAGGAGGAGATAGTTAGACAGTGTCACCGAAGCGATGAACATGAAATTGGGTGAACTCAGGAAGCTAGTGGAGGACAGGGAGGCCTGGCGTGCTGCGGTCCATGGGGTCGCGAAGAGCCGGACACGACTTAGCGACTGAACAACAACAACATAGGTTACCAAATGCAACCGTTGTTTTCAGGTATGTGGACCTTGAACTTTTTCCAAAAACATATTTCTCTGTTTGGAAGGTCCCTGAAAAAATGTTGCAAAAATGAAACTTTTTAATGTTGTGCAAATGCATCCATGGTAGGAAGTGGGGGCCTCTGTGACCCCCTGAAAATCAGCTCCCCAGTTTGGGAACCATTGTGCAACAGCAAAATTGAAATACAGAAACTATCACTGGAGAGAAGGTGAGCAGGCACAAAGAGGGCCCATCCCAGCTTTCAGAAGAAACATCACCCTTAAGCTCTCCCACCTCACCCCACACAGATCAATCCATCACTAGTATTTATATACCGCTTTTCAACACAAAGTTCACAAAGCGGTTTACAGGCAAATAATAACATTAAAGTTAAATGGGCCCTTTTGACTGTGCCGCCACCAGGAGAAGTGAGAGGGGCGGCGGCCAGGAAGAGGGCCTTTTCGGTGGTGGCCCCCCAACTCTGGAACACCCTCCCCTTAGAATTGAGAACTGCTCCCTCTTTGTTTACATTTTGGCGGGGGCTGAAGACCTTTTTATTCCAAAAAGCTTTTAACTGTTGACAGGCTGGCTGGTTATTATAATCCACGGGGCTTGTTGTTTTTTAAATTGTTTTTAAATTTGTTTTTAATTGTGTTCTTAATTTTTGATTGTATTGTTGTTTAATACTGTTTTAATTGTTTTTAATGTGAATTGTTATATATTGGTATACAATATATATATTGTAATGCCGCCTTGGGTGCCTTCGGGCACAATAAGGCGGGGTAAAAATCTAATAATAAATAATAAATAAATAAATAAATGGCTCCCTGTCCCAAAAGGACTCACAATCTAAAAGAATGGAGAACACCACCAGCAACAGCCACGAGAAAGACACGAGAAAGAAAGGCAGGGGTGAAGAGGGACAATTGCTCTCCCCCTGCTAAATATAAGAGGAGCACCACTTTAAAGATGCTGCTGCTAATTTCAAGACTAGGCCCTGCCTCCTGTGTAAATTGCTGCACCAATTCATTGCTTTCTGAGGAGCGCCTGGGTAGCTTAAGCAAATGCAGAAAAGAGGCATTTCTTTTCTCCTTGTTCCTCAGTTAATGACGATGATGTAGTCTGATGTAGTCGCAGTGGCAAGGCCAGCTGTAACTCACGAATGTTGATTCAGTGATAAGGTAGGAAATTAAGAGCAAGCTTTCCATTCAAAGGCAGGTCTATAGCAGAAGTACCCAGGGCGGGAGGCAACCCGGCTTCTCCTCCAGGAGAGCAGAACAACCAAACCGCTAAGTCTGGTGGGAACTAAGAGACGCACATCCTTTTAAAACAAGGCCGAACGAATTGAGAGAAAGGCCACCATTTTCTTTGACAACTGCTCCCTGGATGATCATTACGGGGAGCAAAGACGGTCGTAACGTGCGTTTTACGCAGCCCCCGTTCCAACGCAGAGATCCCAACTTCATCTTTCATGTCAACCCAGGCTTCAAAATGCTACTTCCCCATTCAAATCTGGAGAGAGGAAACTGGCCCTCAAGATATGGTTAGTGTCTGCTCTGCCATCAGAAGAATCCGGCAGAGACCCTCAGGAAGCCAGCAGAGCGTAGCAGGAAGTGCCCAAAGATCTCGGAATGCTGCAGAGCCCTGCCAGAGGCTGCAGGGACCTTCAGAATAGCGCCTGCGACCAGCATGGACCCCTTAAACCTGGCCAGTGGATGCTTCTGCCAGGCATTTTAAAGGGGTCGGCGCTGGTCGCTGGTGCTGTTCTGAAGGTCCCTGCAGCCTCTGGAAGGTCTCTGCATAGCGGATAACGAGGACAGAGTCGCAGATAACAAGGAAAGTAGCAATTCTGCCTCTTGCAGATAAGTGAGGTAGTAGATTAAAAAGGATTGACCGTTTAAGTTTTGTTGTTGCTCCCGATTGTAAAGGTATCGAGCCCACCCTATTTCCCCAAAGGTAAAAGAACCAGTAACATAATAAAATCACTCTCTACTGTACTTCCTCTAAAATGGCTTGATTCGGTTCTCCTGAGGATAGCATATGCAACCGCTCAACTGAGCCATTACACAAGAACAAGTACAACTGCATTCTTGATTACACTTACAATGTCAGACGGCTATCAGAAAGGATGAATAGCTCAGGGGCGTCAGTAATGAAACACCAAGACTTTTACCATTTGATCCCCCCTCCCCCGCCTCGCTCTCAGCAATGCACACTGGAACACACTCACACGCACTCACTCTCTTTGGCAGTAACAAGCCACCGTGCGCTGCAATCGCATATACAGTGATCCCGCCTTAACCACAGGTTCCGCATTCACGGATAAGGCCCGTGGATACCGCGGATACCGAGGGCCCAGTAGACAAACATGCAGCCAAGTGGAATATGTTCAAGGGCTAGTTTGTACAGCCAACAGCATCCACACAATCACCTCCGGGAGAGAGCACCAAGACGATGGAACTGGCTTCACCCATGGAGCCCTTAAACACAGCTGGCGGATGCTTCTACAGGCCATTGTAAAGGGGTCAGCGCTGGTCACGGGTGCCATTCTGAAGGTCCCTGCAGCCTTTGGAAGGTCTCTGCATAGTGGATAATGAGGAAAGTAACAATTCTGCTTCTCCGAGATAGGCGGATATTCGGATCCGCAGATGTCAGGTCCCACTGTTTATTCAAACGAAACAAAATTCCCAATCTGTTTTCCAAGATAGCATTTGACAAGGTTGCAGTGCAACAATGCTTGGCCCAGGCTTTCTCTTTTGCAGCCAAACAGCTGAACTAGCTTATAAAATAGTTTGTCTAACCTACAGGAACGACAGCCAAATCGGGATTAAGCTTATGTTTAAAAACAAATCCTTGAGTCTAGTTGGATAAACCAGTTTGGCTACACCTATATATAGGCTTTGCTTACCCATAGTTCATCAAACACTTGTGGCAAGTGAAGACCAGGCTAACACAACTGACCCATGTGTCTTATGGGGTTTGAGGTACTGTTGGCTCTCTGAAGAGAGACCTGGAACATTAGCATTAATGAAAGAGGAAGTCTTCCTTGTACAAAATGAAGGTTGCAATCCTAAACACGCTTCTTAGGGGGTAAGCCCCATTCCACTCAATAGGACTTACTCATAAGTAAACACAGACGGCACTAAGTTTGCATGGTTGTTATAAACCACAGCACATCTCCATCAATGGTAAAACTCCCACTGAAGTGAGTGGTTTGCCACTACAAAACATTACATCCCATTAAGAGAATCCAGTCTGTAAAACAATTCATGCATTCTTGATTATTGCAGCCAGACAGATCCTGATATCTTTTTCCAGACCATAAGAAGAACAATAATGCCATAACATGCCATAACGTAAGACTTCCCAATTGCCGCATGTAAAACAAACACAATGAGGATTGCAAATCCTTTGCCATTTCCTAGCAAGGCTTCCAAATGATTGACGGGTGCATGCATGGGGAAATGCAAGCCAAGATTCTAAAAACACAACGCTGTGGTTAAGACGGCTTCCTGGCAGTCATGCAAGATGCGCTGTACGTTACATTACTTCCCCCCTCCCTCCCCATGTGGCCAGAAATCCATAGAAGCCAGAAGGCGGGGGCGGGGCGGAAACAGTAAAGAAAAGACGTCAACCACTGAGGCGCATTAAATCTCATGTGCTGCAAGGCACAGTTTTTTGGTTCCAGTGTCTAGACCAGCGGTGTTCAAAAATTCTGCTGTGCACCAAAAATTCTTCCCCGGCGCAAACAGGACATACCGTTCTGCAAGGGAGCCACTTCTCTGCGCTTCTGATCGCCCCCTAACCTTCACACCGGCCAGCCCCACCTGCCCAGAAATCTGGGCGCAAAGCCTGCTGGGGCAATGGAGCCAAGATGCGCCAGGCCAGTGTGAAGGTTTGGGGTGACTGAAGGTGCATAAGAGGCTCCTTGGCAGATGGGAAGCCCCGTTTGCGCCAGGGAAGGATTGCAACGGGCCACAGGGAAGGATCAGGGCCACAGGCCAGGGGTTGGCACCCGTTGGTCTAGACATGTATCTCTCTTTTTTTCCAACAAGTGAAAAACGCTTTGAGGCAGCAATCCACATGACCATCCGAGAAAGAGTGAGAAACTGGAAACCTCAAAAGTCAAATCCACCCTGAATCATAACACGTAAGCATAGGGTGGGGGGGGGGGAAGAGAGAGAGAGAGAAGGGGAAAAGAGTAAGAAACTGGGAAGAAAAGTTCATCAGCGGACGAGTCACTCGGCACAGCTGTTATAGCTGAGCAACACTCTGAAAAAGCCCCCACCCAGCCCCCGCTTGCTTATTTAATATATATTTCATCCTACCCTTTTCCTCACTAACACGAGCACCCTGGTTCCAAGTTGAACACTGTTGAACTGTTCTGGCTCTCCAAAAGAACAAGGTGCTAGCCCTCATGGAGCAACTTGAAAATGTGAGATCTAGAAGCGTAAAAACAGCCTCAGTCAAAGGCTAAAAATCAAACGGATAGGAAGCGGCTATCTACAGCTTCCTGTCCCTCCCCTGAACAGTCAAAAAGTTCTTGGAGTTCCTCTTTTTGCAGATTGAATGAAGAAGTCAAACTGTAGCTTAGGGCAGTGGTTCTCAAACTTTTTAGCACTGGGACCCATTTTTCGGAATGACCATCGGTCTGGGACCCACCCGAAGTGATGTCATGGCCGGAAGTGCCATCACTGTGACACCAGAGCCTGCCGCTTTCCTGAGAATGCAGCAACACGTTGGATTATTTCTCAGCCATTTTCCCAACAGCAAAGTGAGTCAGAAAGGAAGAAAAACGCCTATTTACCACCTTGACACAAGCAAAACCACCACACAGCCCTCCCCCTTTCCAATCAATCACTATCAATCACTAGTATTTATATACCGCTTTTCAACACAAAGTTCACAAAGCGGTTTACAGGCAAATAGTAATAATAAAGCTAAAGCTAAATGGCTTCCTGTCCCAAAAGGGCTCACAATCTAAAAGAATGGAGAACACTACCAGCAACAGCCACGAGAAAGACACTGTGCTGGGGTGAAGAGGGACAATTGCTCTCCCCCTGCTAAATATAAGAGGACACCACTTGAAAAAGTGCCTCTTGCCCAGCTAGCAGGGGTGCAACATCCCATCTTCCCATATTTTCAATATGGCTGCTCTAGGTGCTTCAAGACCCACCTGAATTGGCTCACAGCCCACTGGTGGGTCCCAACCCACAGTTTCGGAACCACTGGCTGTGTGCATTGGTTAAGGAGTCAGACTTCAGACTTGGAAGACCCAGGCTCAGCCATGGTTCCTGGGCTACCTGGGGCCAGTCTCTCCCTCCCTCCCTCCCTCCCCCCCACCTACCTCACAGGGCAGTTGCAACAAAAAGGAGGGATGGAACCAGCGGCATCATGCAGCCAGAACGCTGGGCGGGAGGAACGGGTGAGCGGCAGCCCGCCCGTTGCGTACCGCTCCGTTTCGCTGTCTTCCCCGCCCCCGCGGGGGCGGGGAAGACGGCAAAACGGAGCGGTACGCAACGGGCGGGCTGCCGCTCACCCGTTCCTCCCGCCCAGCGTTCCGGCTGCATGACGCTGCTGGATGGAACCATGTACAAGTATACTACCCCGAGCTCCTTGGAGGAACAGTGATGTGAAATGTGAAAAAATAAAATAATTCAACTGCAGAAATTCAACCAATGACCTATTTGGCTCCACCTGGATTTTTACCACCTACCCCAATCCCAAGTCGCTCCAGAATGTACCAAAGTCTTGACTCTCAGCTCCCTGAAAGGAGGGAAAAATATGTCCAAATCTAACCATTAAACTAGGGCAGTAATACAACACACGCTTCTTTGGGAGCAAGCCCCGCTGAACTCCGCAGGACCGACTTCCAAGCCAACATGCCAAGACGAGGAATCCCCATAAGATCTCCACTGTGAGACAGTGCCGAAAGAAAACACAGCATCTCCCATCAACTACCAAGCCAGTTGGAGTCGAGATAAAAGAGAACCTGCTGGGGTAATTTATTCAGACTTTCAATAGGCTTTTGACAATCTCCTCGCAAGGGAAGAAACTAAAGCAGGCAGTCAGAGAGGTAAAACATTCGCAGGACTGAAAGGTGGGGGGGGGGGAAACCACACGGCACATGAGCTCAGAAGCAGTGGCAAAATGGGGCCGTCATCAGTCTGAAGGGTCACGTTTCATAGCCGAGCTGACGGTGATGGAACGTCTACGAAATGCAACCGAAAGTGGCTTGCAATGCTCAACCAGCCAGGCCCAGAAGCCACAAATTTAGCGGAAGATGCCATTCCTTCAGCTGCAGTTACTGCTACAAGCCTTGTCACCCAACCTGCTCAACTCCAAGAGAGGGAGCTCCCTGATCTGAATGCGCCTTTTCCAAGCAAATCTGGTTATGGCACCGTAAACTGTACCCTGTGAATTGGCACCAATTTAGGACAACGGAAGGACAGTAAAACCCTGAGCGCCCCTTGCAAACTGGGCAAAGAGGCACCTTCAAAGTGAGGTCCTCTGATATTTCAGAGGGAGAGAAACTGTCCCTCTTTATCCCAGCAAGGCATCTTTTCCAGTGGCTGGTGCAAATTTCTCTTCTGGGGTGGACCTGGGGGGGGAAGATGGAGGCACCACCACTAGGACCTTGCCCTCAATCGCCACAACAGTGCTTTGATGCAGTCCCCAAATACTGTGGTTGCAAATCCCCCTCGCCACAACTCTGGACTGCTCTCGGAGCAAAAGGACCCTTTCCCTCTTCATCGCACTTTCGTCCTCAGGTGGCCACTATTTGTGGCAGTGGCTGGATAGGCAATTATTTTGCCTTCTGGGTGCCATTGAGTTACATTGATTTGGCACTTACAACGTGGGAGTCGCAACTCATAATTGACTATTGCTGCCATCGATAATGAGGCACTGTTCCATCTGAGACAGAGAGAGAGAGAGAGAGAGAGAGCGCATACCTAAATACAGCAGATGGCAGAAGTGGGAAAGGGCCTGCCCCATGGAAGAAAGCTGCAATTGTGCAGGAGTATGCCTGTGGTAAGGGACATGGTGGCGCAGCAGGTTAAACCGCTGCTGCTGGGCTTTCCGACCGGAAGGTTGGGAGTTCAAGACTGCACGACCGAGTGAGCTCCCGTGGTTTGTCCCAGCTCCTGCCAACCTAGCAGTTCAAAAGCATCTAAATGCAAGTAGATAAATAGGGACCACTTCAGTGGGAAGGGAACGGTGTTCTGTGTGCTACAGCATAGAGTCAGGCCAGCCACATGACCACGGAAGCTTGTCCTCGGACAAAACGCCGGCTCTACAGGCTTTCAAACGGAGATGAGCACCGCCCCCTACAGTTGGTCACAACTAGACCATTCAGTCGTGCGGAAACCTTAACCTGCCTGTGGAAAAGCAACCGCCAGCTAGCGCTACAAAGAACCACCCTGGCTTTGGCCTGTGCCACTCACTGATGCACCTAAGGAGGGGTCAGGGGACAATTTCCCCTGGGCACCAGGCAGAGAGGGATGGCAAAATTGCCCCCACTTGCATTCCCCATCACCACTTCGCTTTGCTTTTCTTTTTTTTTTAGTGGAGGAGGGTTCTGAGAGCTGGGAAAGGCCGACCCTCAGAAGGTCTCCCAGTGACTGAAAAACATCACTTCCTGTTTTCAACCAAAACCCAAAAGTGATGGGTTTTGGCCCCTGGAAGGCGTCAAAAGACCTTTTGTGGGCCGGACGGAACACGTGTGTCCTCTCCAGTCCCCAGAATGTCTTTGGGGGTGGTAGCAGGCACAGGGGGACAGCACCTTCAGGTGGGGACCAGCACTCCTGAAGGTGTGCCCCTGGACACCAACCCCTCCCAGGAACGCCACAGGTGATGACGACAAGGAGAAACCATTTGTAAATACTCCTCCATGATTTTTTTTTTAAAAAGCATTCCTGTAATTAGAGAACTAGCACATCACAGAAATGGCCTGTAATTCAACCCTTTGTCTGCCCTGCTAGTTTTTCCTGTTTATCTTTTTTTTTTTCCAATATAAGAGATCATTTAACAAAAATGGGATAGTCTCCCTATCCCTGGTACAGTCCTCTCTACCACTTCTGAACGCCAGGAGGTGGTGATGGCACCTGGCCTAGGTGCCTTTAAAGGGGGGTTGGACAGATTTCTGGAGGAAAAATCCACGGTGGGCTATAGGCCATGATGGGTGGTGCAACCTCCTTACATTAGGCTACCTCAGAATGCCAGATGCAGGGGAGTGACAACAGGCTGCAGGCATCTTGTTGTCTCGTGTGCTCCCTGAGGCATCTGGTGGGCCACTGTGGGATGCAGGAAGCTGGACCAGATCCGCCTTTGGTCTGATCCAGCAGGGCTCTTATGGTCTTATGCCACTGCCATATTCTCTGCTCCACAGGCAGGCCACATCCATCCCACTACCGATACCAACGTCACTCAATGAGCAAGGCTTAATCGCCACCTTCGCAAACTAGAAATAGCCTTCCAAAGAGAGAGCATGACTGCAGATAATATACTTCCTATCAGATTTCAATGCTGACTGCAATTCTCCTGCTTGCTCTTTTTTTTTTTTTTGTAATAAGTAATTATGAAACTTATCCCACAAGGATGAGGCAACAACTGTTCCGAGCTGCATATTCTCCATCCTACTCTGAATAGGATGCTGTCAAGCCGACACCTCCCTTCTGTGTGTGTGATGGCTCATCCTTCGTTTCAAAGAGAAAAGGTTTTCTAATCACCTTAAACATTACACCACGGTTTCCCTTTTTTAAAAAAAAAAAAAAGGATATTTTGAAGACAATGCCATAAAACCGTGGTTCCCAAACTGTGGGTCGGGACCCACCAGTGGGTCGCAAGCCAATTTCGGTGGGTCGTAAAGCACCTAGGGCAGCCATATTGAAAATATGGGAAGATGGGGTGCTGGAAAGGAGGGAGGGCTGTGTGGTTGTTTTGCTTGTGTCAAGGTTGTAAAGAGGCTTTTTTTTCCTTTTCTGATTCACTTTGCTGTTGGAAAATGGCCGAGAAAACATCCCAACTTATTGCTGCGTTTTCAGGAAAGCAGCAGGCTCTGGCGTCACAATGATGGCACTTCTGGCCATGACATCACTTCTGGTGGGTCCCGGACAGATTGACATTCTGAAAAGTGAGTCCTGGTGCTAAAAGGTTTGAGAGCCGCTGCCACAGAAGAAGGGGAAAGGCATTTATCCAGTGAACCATGTTCACACTCCATGAAGGTACGCAGTGCAAAAGTCAAGCGATGGAAAATTAACACCCACCTGGGCCTGCAAGTTCTCCACAGTAAGGACTAATCAAAATGAAACTTGTTATGAAGTTCATGCTCACCTATTCAATTTCCCTCAACCCACCCACCTCCCCCGCGCCCCCCCCAGTCTCCCAATGGTTAATTACACACAGGAGGAAAAAAGACCTGAACGTACAATTACTGGAAGTCAGAACATCACACATTTCTTACGACTGGGGAGATTTTGGTGCTCCGCAGGGCTTTGCATTCAAATGTTCCAGTTTAATCTCCAGGTCAGGCTGAAAGAGACGCCCCCCTCCCCAATTAGAAACCTAGGAGACCTGCTGCCAAGTTGTGCAGAAAATGCTATGCTAGTCAAGACCAATGGTTCAACTTAGCGTAGATAAGATTGATCACAGGTTAAAAACCAGACAGCTTGACCTGGTCTTATGAGCTTTCTAGAGCTCCTTTTTGTAAGCCTGGTAAACCTAGGTGGGTCTCAACAGTGTGTTGTTTCAAAAAGTGGGTCCTGGTGCTTAAAAGGTTGGGAAGCACTGCCACAGAGCAATCACCTCCACTGATTGTCGGTCTTTCACTCTGGGAAGGCAAGGAATTACGTAGAGCCCGATTTGTACTGATGACCCTATAAGTAATCCAGCAAAAAGGCAGGTCGATGCCTCAAGACATTTGCAATGTAGCCAGCTCAGCACCACTCCCACCACACACACATCTTTTTTCACAACTGCTTTAGTCACAAACCATTCTGCTGAAAGGAAGCAAACGTGCACTGAAATCTCAGGCTTAGAAACTGGTTCTGACAGGTATAACATCCTCTTCACACTGGTTTCCTGAGTGAAGGTTATTTGACGGCACGCCATATCTCCTGTGCTTATCATAACCGTATGAATCACTTTGGGGCGGGAAGCTTCTCTTGTATGGACAGTAATCCCACACGCAAAGAAGTGTGCATGCCACAAGAACATTAGCACGCACAGGAAGGCGCACTCATAGCAGCTGCTCTGCACGTACATACACCAAAGCAGACACATTTGCAATCTAGGGAAAACCTACGTAGACTCATGGAGCTGGAAGGGACCTACAAGGTCATCTAGTCCAACCCCTTGCCTGTAGCAGGTCCCAGCCAACCCATGTCACCACCAATGCTCAAGGCAGCACGTCAATAGCTATTACCTCTTATGCAGCAGAATACCAGTCACCACCTCTGCCTCTATTCCTCCTTTTCACACTTCCTGGATTTGAAATCATACTGAGGAACAGAACAGGAAATGTGGAGGAGCATTGTGGGCTAGAGCGTCCGACACTCTAGCCAACCACTCTCTTGCACATTTCCTTTCCTGCTTTCTGCTCCATTCCCCAATTTCCAAGTTCAGGGTGTGGGAAGGATGGGGGGCAGGCAGATAAGGGTCTCCCCCCCCCGAAAAAAAATTGATGCCCAATGCAACTGTTTCATTTTTGACCTCCTGTCCTTACAGGTTCATTGTTTCCAATACTTCATTCTTTGTTTGTTTGTTTGTTTTGAATAGGACTGCTACATTTCGTTGATCAACTTTTCTTTATAAAAGTGGCACCATTGCTTCACAAATAGCGTCAAGGCGGCTTGTAGTTCAAAAACAACATTCCAATGAATGAAAAACTGCTCCCAATGGGTCAGGCAGCAGACCTGAAGTTTCTTGGCTTATCTGAATTCAAAGTACAAGTGGGCTCTTTTTATCTGCAGGTTCTGAACTCGCAGATTTGACTCCCCACAGGTTCTGAACCCACGACGGAGTACCCCCAGCCTCCCAGATGTGAGGCGCCATGTGATGTGAAGCCCAGAAAACCAAAAGTGCCCTTCCCTCGGGGAGGTGTTCTGAAGCCCAGGGGCACACAGCCTTTCTGGGCCTCCAGATGTGGCCTGAAGGTGCTCCTGGTCACATCTGGAAACAAGGTAAGTCCCAGACGTGTAACTTAAGTTACACGTAAGTTTTGGCATCTGCAGGGGTTCTGGAAATGGAACCCTTGTGGACACCAAGGGCCAGCCATATACAAAAAAACTGAAAACTGCCATCTTAAATGATGCTCTGAGAACCAAAAAAGGGGGCCCTTATGTCTCTTATAACATATGCATGCATCATTTTTTTAAAAAAAAAGTATGTTTTTTTTTCTTTATAAAATTCTTATAGGAAGATTTAATCTTTTAATAAATTGCTCAACTCTCTGAAACATGAATTAATCCATTTCTCTTGTTTGGCAACAGTTGCACAGAGCACTCCCATTTCTCCAGGAAAACACTGCATCTGAAGCAGCTGTCAGAGAGAACCCTCCAGGAAACCTTGGCTTATTCAAAAATACACTTTAAGAAATTAAAAGCTGGAAAACGTATTTTGCTTGAACCAGCAACAGTCTGACTAGGTGCTCTTCTTATAAGAGCCCAATTCTAACCTGTGCCGGAGTTAGGCCGGCACAGGGGACACCATAAAGCACTCTCGGAGTTAGAGAGGCCAGCACACAGACATGCACCACCATCCCTGACTCCGAGAGTGGTCCAAATACACTTTACGGAGGCCCTTGTGCCGACCAATCATCACTGGCCTAACTGTGCCGGCCTAGCTCCAGTTTAGGATTGCGCCCTGAGACAGTGCATATTTTGGCGCTAGTTGCTCATTCCTCCCTCACCATTAACAAAGGCATGAAAACTTTCCCTTCTATTGTTTAGAGGCACGCTTAATATTTGCAAGCTTACAAAACACAGAAACTGCAAATCAAGAGGAAATGAGTTGAAAAAAAGGGAAACGAACAGTGCCATATTGAATAGATTAGAGCACAGATTGTCCAACAGATGCAGCAAATCCAAACAGTTGCTCAATTTTCGCTCCTAGAGATTCAAAGGGTAAACAGAGAGCAAAGAGGGTGTTCTAAACACTGGAGGCTGCCATAGATTCTTCAAAGAACCAAGTTGAATTATCTTTTATGAATGAAGAGACTCAACGGGCAGGGAATTTCCCCTTGGGGGAGGCATCACAACAGCGGATCACGGCTTCTCCTCTACAAGCCTGCCCCATTTTAATAATGAAGAAAGACTGCATCATTCAGGGCTCTTGGGGACACAATTGAGACATACAAAATCATGCATAGGATGGATAAAGTGGATAGAGCGATGTTCTTTTCCCTCTCTCACAATACCAGAACCAGGGAACATCCACGGAAATTGAGTGTTGGGAGAGTTAAAACAGATAAAAGGAAATACTTTTTTACCCAGCGGGTCATTAATCTGTGGAACTCCTTGCCACAGGAGGTGGGGATGGCATCTGGTCTAGGTGCCTTTAAAAGGGGATTAGACAGATTTGTGGAGGAAAAGGCTATAGGCCATGATGGGTGGTGCAACCTCCTTACATTAGAAGTAGGCTACTTCAGAATGTCATGTGCAAGGGAGTGGCCACAGGATGCAAGCATCTTGTGGCCTTGTGCACTCCCTGAGGCACCTGGTGTGCCACTGTGAGATACAGGAAGCTGGTATAGGTGGGCCCTTGGCCTGATCCAGCAGGGCTCTTCTTATGTTCTTAATAATCTGTACGCTGAATACAGGAGAAACATTTCCCAAAAATTTCCAGAAGCAAAAACCCAACATACTGAAATATGTCAGTAATTGCAGTGTTCCCATTTGTCCCTCCTGGCCCAAACCAGGGCTTGACCACAGAATCTTTTCCAAATTGCCAAGGTGATGCAACAATAAAACTTGCCTCTGGGCATATGCAGAGTACATATTAACAAAGAACATAAGAGCAGCCCTGCTGGATCCAGCCAAGGGCCCATTTGGTCCAGCTTCCTGTATTTCACAGTAGCCCACCTGAGGCCTCAGGAGGGCACCCAAGACAAGATACCTCTATCCTATCTGCCCTTGAATATGGCATTCAGAGACGGCCTAGAACCAGGAAGCTTTGTAACCTGTGATGGACTTTTCCTCCATAAATTTGTCCAATCCTCTTTTAAAGGTATCTAAGCCTCTCTCTTTCACCATTGTATAGAAGAGGGAATTTGGGCAGGTGCAGCTTTTGAAACCCTTCCATGATGAGCTGCACCTGCCCAAACACCCACTTCTATACAATGGTTGAAGGTATAGGCACTCTGTCCACCACCACCCCTTTTAAAGGCATCTAAGCCAGGTGCCATCCCCACGTCCTGTGACAAGGAGTTCCACAGATCTTCCAAGACTCGAATTAGGTGCACGACTTGCATGGGCGAAGACACCTGGGAACCTTAGTAGGGGTCTTGCACGGATTTTCCAGCAGAACACAAAATGCTGCTCACACCCAGGAAGGATCAGGGAGGCGCCAGATATAGCCCACGGGCCAGAGTTTGGAGTCCCCTGGCTAAGTGTTTAAGAGGTTATGGTTAAGCCCCTTGGCCTCTGGGGCAAACAGACACCTGACTGGCCCAGTATAGCTCTTTTTATTGAGAAGAGCACAGTTAGCAACTATTAGCCATACTTAAATGGAACCTCCAGGTCTAGGGGTAGTATACCTCTGGATATTTTATGTTGGGGGAATGACAAGCCGTGGGAGAGACTTCATAGAGTGGTTGCCAACTCTGACTAAAGCGATTACTAGGCTTTTGGTGGTTTTTTTTTCCTCTTCCCCAGCATGATGTCATGCTGGAAATTCCTGGAGGCCCCTATTAAAAATCTCCAACTTGATCATTGGGTGACTACTGAAAGCAGTGGTGATGCTTGGAGACCAAGTTCGGCCCCTCCACGAGGAAAACTAAAGCCGTTGCCTAAGGTTCTCATACTTGCAAAAGAACAGCCCCAGCTTCTCAACTGCCGTTTTCAGAAATCCCTGTTTCTTGCTTTGTTCTCAAAGAGGCCACCTTGTTTCAAACACAGCAGGACAGGCAGGGCGAGAAAAGGAAATGGGGAGAGGGGCAACTGGGGCTGCCACTATCCCCCACTTTCTCAACCATGTATGATGACCCTCATGGCTGCACCCACACTGATGCAGGAAGCTGGATGAGATGGGTCCTCGCCCCGATCCAGCAGGGCTCCTCTTCCTTCCTTTGGGCTTCGATCCTGCACCCGCTTTCCCGCGAGGAAGCCTCTCTGACGCCACAGAACCGTGAACAGCCATTACATGCCTCTGATGCTGCTGCCAAGCCCCACAGAACGCCAGTGGGGCTCTCTCTTCTGAGGCAGGCTGCCAGCCTCGCAGCAAGCCCCACGGACGACAATCGGACTGGCATCCGAGTAGACACACAGAGGCTCGAACGCGCGGGGCTGGCGGACCCCGCACTTTGAATCCAAGAGGGTCTCTGAGCGTGTGCGGTGCGCTCTCCATACGCTCAGAGACCCTCTTGGATTCAAAGTGCGGGGTCCTCGCCGGTCGCTTGAGCAAAGCGGGGCGGGGGAGGCGAACTAAGCCCGCCACCCACCCAGCGCCATCCGCGCGCGCGCACGGCTCTGCCTCGCCCCCTTCCTGCAGCCAGAACGGAGGCGAGGAAAAAGAAGCCCGCGTCGAGAAAGCAAGCGCCCCATCGATACCCGCGGAGGGGCGCGCCCCCGGGGACGTGGGGGGGGGCGCGCCAGGTGGGTGGGGGGCGTGGACGGATGGCGAGCGCGGGGGGGGGGGGGCCGCGGGAACCCCCGAGGCGCCCGCGATCCCAGACTCACCTCCTGCGCCCGACGGGACGGGAGAAGCCGGAGCTCCGCTGCCTGCCTGCTGGTGCCTCGGGCGAGTCGAAAGCGGAAAGGCGCCGCCCGCCCGCCCGCCCGCCGGGGAGCGAGCGGCACCCCTGCCCTCTAGCGGCGCCGGCTCCCTCGGGGAGCGCCGGCAGCCTTGCGCAAAAGGCGCGCCGCGGCAGCGCAGGGATCCGCGCTCGGGCTGGCTGCCGCTGCGTGGGGAGCCGAGCAGGTGCGGGGGGCGGAGCCTGGCCGAGCACCGCCCCCAGACGCCCGCTTCGCAAAGGGCAGGCGATCGCGGGTGGTGGCGGTGGCGGTAGAGTCCTGGGCGGGGCTGCACCGCTTGCAGCAGCCCGCGTGGAGAGGAGGAGGAGGCGCCTCTTGCAGGAGGAGAAGGGGCTTCTCCTTCCCCTCCGCCCCCCCCCCAAAGAAATATCGGGTATCGCTGGCTGGTCTCCGTGCGCGCGCGCGCCTAATTGAGCGATCCCACCCGCAAGACGTGCAGCTGCTCGGCTGGGAGAGGCGAACGAGGCCCGCCCCCAGCAGGTGAATTGGGCGGCGAGCGGGGGGGGGGGTCCCCATCACGTCGCCGCTGGAGCAAAGAGGCACGTGGGGACTTCCGTCAGCCCCGGCGTGGTGCTGAAAATGAGTTCTTTCCATGACCTTGCCGGGGGGGGGGGTCTTTTCTGTTAAAAATACATAAAGTCACCCCAATAACAGAAAACACCACCGTTTTGGTTTTAAAGTATCCAGATAAAAACGAAACAACACGAGGTGTGTGTGTGTGTGTGAAGGTATTTTTCAGCAATTAGAACAGTTCGCTTTTCCGGTTAGAAATCCTACTGTGGCTGCATCTGCTGCCACTAGACCACTTGTGTCATCTACCTCGTACACTTTTAAGGCATTTACTATTAATACAAATGAACAACCCTTTCCAATAATCCAGTGGCTCTCAAACATTGTAGCACTGGGACCCATGCTTTGGAATGACCATCTGCCCCGGAGTTCGGCTGGGTGGTTTGGGGGGGGCGCGCGCCGCCGGGGACGTGGGGGGCGCGCCCCTCCACGGGTATCGATGGGGCGCTTGCTTTCTCGCGGCGGGCTTCTTTTTCCTCGCCTCCGTTCTACCCTCCAGAAGTGATGTCACTGAAGAATGATGGAAGGGATTCCTAGCTGGAAGTGATGTGGTGGCTGAAAGTGACATCATCAAGTAGGAATCACTCCAGCCGCCCTGGCTTGCTTTCTCCCCCTCCCCCCACCGCTCTGGGGCCTGCTCTCCTCCTCCACCTTTTTTTTTTTTTTAAGGAGAGGAAGAGGCCAGCCGGCAAAGCCATGTGGGAAAGCTCTGGGGATGGCTGTGAATGGCTGCCATGCTCAGAAAATTCCACCCCCTCTGGGGGGGGGGGAAGCTGCAGCTCACTCTATCCCGCCTCTATTTTTTTTTTTTTTACAGTAGAGGACAAGGGCAGACACCCCCTGAAAAGCCTGGAGGGTGGCTACAACTCACCCTCGGAGCTTGGCTTGGTGCCTGCTGCCCTTATCCTCTACTGTTAGAAACCCTGTGGAGGGGGCTGACAGCCCAGAAGTGATTGTGGTGACATCATTACCCCACCACAATTACTTCCAACTGTGGGTGGCCCTTTGGCTAAGATCACTACTGTATGTGTCTGCCCACCGCAGAGTGGTGTCTGCCCACCCCTTTGAAACGGCTGCGTCAGCGCTGGAAAGTTAGTTAAGGACTGGGCTGACAGGCTAGGGAAATAACCTGTTTCAGGCCTGTTTTAGGAGCCCGCCCAGCAAGCTGTATAGAACCTTGTACATCAATCAGCCAGAATCCAAGATTGGAACAGACATTAAAAATTGGTTCTGCAAGGAGCTGATAGTTACTTATCAGCACCTCACCAAACTTCACTTCTCAGAATACTCCGGGTAAAGAAATGACAAGTTAGGGTGGCATGAAGGCAATAAAAGCTGATAGCACAGAGTCACATTTATGGTCCATGCAGGGCAGACATGTAACACAAGCATGGAATACAGAAGTCTGGGTGGAGCTACTGTACCTAGAACTTCAGTTCTCTTGTCTTCATGCTGGTTTTTACCCAATGCCAGTTCAGCTATTGCTTTCCAGTGCAATTACCCTAATAAAGATAGGGCTGGGTAGCAACACACTATGAAGCCTATTCAGATCAGTGAAACAAAAGGAGCTCTTTTAAGCGCAAAGACTCAATCATGCACTCAGTGAGAAAAAAGAGCACCTGCTTATATTCTTCCAAAGTGGTGGGCAGGAGAGAGCGAAATCCAGGAAGTAAAGCAATAATAAAGTTTCTTTTTTTTTTTCTGCCAGAAAGTTCAATTGGCTAGGATTAGATTACAAGACTTGCGAAGAGCAGGAAATGTAAAAAGAAGAAATAACAGTGCCATGCGGCTGAGATCATAAGCAGGCTTGTTTCAAAACAGATGGTTTGCATTTGCCATTAACACAATTCTTAGAAGTATGGGAGAGAAGAAAAAAGGATATCAAAGGTTGTGTGTACAAAATCACTGGGGGGGGGGAGAACAGGGCCATCTCTGCCACTGTGGAAGTTGGTGGGGTAGCAACCTCCACCTTTTCTCTTCCCACTCCCTAGATTTAAAAATAAGGAGGACACAAAGAAGAGAGAATCAGAGGAGAGGAGAGTGGTAGTCTAGAATGCCTCCTTTTCTTTATCAAATCCAGACAGAGGTGGAGGCTGGTGCACAGCTAGGTAAGTGGGGAGACACTCTAGCCCACCAATCTCTTCTCCACATTTTCTTTTCTGCTCCATTCTCTTTTTCACCTTGTGGGAGCATTTGGAAGGAGATAGTGTGCACCTGATAGGGGTTGGTACACGACTGCATTTGGAGACCACCTGAAATGCTGGGAGGTCTTGGGTGGACCAAAAGGATTGTTTTAGCCACAGATTGATCCGAACGCTTTTTAGTTTATTTATTGCTCGGGGGGATAGTTTTATTCTAGAAAGGTGAATATTATGTCAGTGGGGCTGAAAGTGAACAGTACCCATGTTAACCTATTTTGCTTCTGGCTATCAGGGTGCAATTCGACAAGAAAGCTAGGAATCCACCTGCAGCAGTTTTTTTTTTTTTAAGAGCAAATATGGTTAGTTGGTTTTTGCTTAGTGTTTTGATTGGCGTTTAAGGAGTTTAAAATATTCTGAAAGCCAAAATTGCAAACTTTGTTGTGCGTGGGCTTTTTGTAAGAATATATTGGTCTGAACATATGGTTGCCTTCCAGACCAATATCCTTGCTACTTACTGCTCTCGTGCTTTGTATTTTAGCTCCGCGGGAAAAACCCTAGACCCACGGAACTTACTACATCTTTGACTGCCCCCTAGATTTCTCTTTGTCTTGTGCATGTGCAGAACTCGGCTTTCTCCTACATTTCAAAACTGATCTGCTCTACAGCTAAAGTTGAATTCTTCAACCTCTATAAATTATGCAAATGTTCATATTATTAGGATAATTTATCCTGGTTGTCCTAGTGACTGAGAAAAACAAGGAACTCTGGAGGTCAGCACACTCTTTTATCCACTTATCTGGCTCTTGAGATTTCAGCCGTCATTGTCCACATCAGTGGCATACCAAGAGGGTGGCCGGGCCCCCCCCCCCCCCGCCAGGTTGCAGGGAGTTCTCCACCTCAAGATGGCGGCAGCAGCCGGGATTAACCTAGCTGCATTCGCAGTTTGGCTAGTGCTATCTGCAGCCGCCCGCAAGAGAAGCAGGTTTATTGGTATGATTATAGATACAAAGTTATGTTCAGTAAAATATACAAATATAAATATACATATAAACACTTACAAAGTTTGTGTGTATACACAAACACCCCTCAGTATCTGCTGGGGTTCTGTTCCGGACCCTCAAGTGGATACCTGAAACCGTGGATACTGGGGATGCCTTTTTAAAGATGGGGGAACATCAGTGGTTTTGCTGCAAAAAGGTAAAAAAGATTTGTTTAATGTACCACTATCTTTTTAATAGGCATCCTAGGCATCCCATTTTAATGGCTATCCATGGTATCGGTGGAAACTGAAACCGTGAATACCTAATCAGTGGGTACCATGACACGCCTGTCCGCATACAAAGTTCAATAATAGTAAATGTTCACTTCTGCACTTCTCCTCTGGCCGTTAGTAAAAACGAGAACTTGGAATGAGAAAGAATAAAAACTCATTATGCTGCTTTCTGCCTTTCAAATCACAAAATTGGTGAAAAAAATAACATCCTTTTCAAACACTACTAGCCATGAAGAGCATCAAAGCTTAGGTTAATTTAGGATAGATCATCAGGTTTAATCACCAGAGAAAGCCAGGGGAAAACTTAGCTTCTGAAAGCCTGGAGAGGTTACAGTTAAATGTACTGTAGACAATCATGAGCCCCCCCCCCCATGCAAGGCTATGAGACCAGCAGGGGTAGGTGGCTCAGCTCGGCGGGCAGAACCGCAGTATTTTTTGTTCATTCGGAAAGCCCTCTTGTCCACACCAAGCCTCTTACCTGTGTCTGTTGCGTTGCAGTTGGCAGATGACATCATCACGAGTTATTTCCGGTCGTACTTCCAGTAGGTGGACCGTGTGAAGAGGTACAGAGGGGAACAAATGTCAAGAGACGCTGGCTTAACTGAAACAGGGTAACAGGAATGACTCCGCCGGTGGGGTGGGGTGGGGAGGGCATCTGTGTCATTAGCAGGGCATTTCAGTTAACCATTTTCCCATGTACAGTGGGAATGCCAGAGAGTAGCCTTCATTAGCCTGTTGAAACAAATGGCTTAAGTGTTTCTCATACTTTCGAGCTTGCAAGAACCAGCTAGAGCAGACAAAGTAGACAGTTTGCCTACAGAACCTGAAGCCCCAATCAACATGTCTTCGAAGTGTCAGGAGACAATTTAATCGTACACACGCTGTCTGGCTTACCAATGACTCAATTGCATTGCTTACTATTTTTAAAGTGCATCTCCAGCGATTATATGCCCAAACATTTTGTAAGGTAGTTCTTCCCAATCATATTTGGTCCGCAATCCCCCCCCCCCCAGCAGCTGCCAGAAGTGACTGGCAAGGATGTCATCGCCAATTGCCTCTGGGTTTGGAGACCCATGATGGAGCTTCAAACAGCAGTAAGAGGCTCTACACGGGCAGGTCAGCTGGGCATCCTTGCTGTACAGGACAACAGAGGGGAGAATAGCACAGCATCTACCATTTAGCAACCAGCACCCACTTAACTCTTGGAATGGTACTGGACCAGGACGGTAATTCTCACTGCTGTAACCAAAAGCTAGAATTCCAGCCTCCTTCGAAAAACTTTCCCAAGTAGCAGAGAATCCCGAAGGACATATGACCGACAATCCTATTCAAGGCTCAGTTTGTGGCACACAACTAGATGGCAACTAACCCAAACGACACAAACTTGGGATCCATTCAGGCTGCCATGTTTGTTTTCTCACTTTTACTTCCGCCAAAGCACAAGATGCCTTGTCTATACGGCGCTTGTTATTACAAGAAAAGCAGATGGGGGGGGGGGAAATCACATGCCTTGAAAAGAAAATAGATGTCAAGAATGATAAAATTGTGTTGAAACATTTATTTTTATATATATTTCACAAAATCGTCACAAAAAGTATCGAAACAAAAAAATTAGACTTAAGTCAAATACAGAGATGAGATGTACAAGGAATGAGCAGGCAAAACTTAAAAAGGTCTTGAAAGTAATTTTTGTTTTACTTCAGATTGAAAAAAATGAACAGTTCAACTGTTCGGGTTAAATAAAGATTTGCAAGATATACAGTGTTTTTTTATGAATACAATGCTGGTCATTTGAGGAAAATACCTCAATTTCTCCTTCATGCTTTTTTTTTCCTCTTCTCATCTGTTAGAAAGATACTGTTTACAAAATGAAACTTGAGCAGTCAAGGAAAAGCTATTTTTCCATTAAAATTTATGAAAACCATAAATTGACACAAACCGAAGATTCCCAATGGAATCAAGATTATCTTCCCGCTACCACCACATTCAGATAATCACATGCTTATTGGAACACCAGTCTCTGCATCCCGACAGAACATTTGTTTCCAACAATGAGGGTGATTCTTCCAAAACAAAATAATTAAAATTTTAAAAAACTTCAGTGTGGTTAAACGTAATACAGATCAGTGTACTACATGTTTGTAACAGCGTTTGCTAACAGCAGCTAGTAATACTGGATTAATATAATTTAGAATTTGTTCCCGAAAGCAGTGAAAGTAGGGCTTGGACATTGTTATAAAATATTTAACTCAAAATAAATATTCTGATTATGCATAATGTGACACCTTGTACTAAATTCTAGTAACCCAATTTCCATTGGTAAGAAAAATTCATCAAACCAAAATGTAGAGCTAAAATTTAGCACATTCAAGTTAGTTTTGTTTGAAGCTTAGTGTTCTTAGAGCATTATGGTGTAAAGGGTTTGTTTTTTTCTCCTTTTTTGGAAGTTAAAAATGCTTTACCATGTTGTGTGTGTTTTTTTCATAGTTAGTTTTCATTCATGACAGTTTTTGGTCGTGTTGCATTATTTTATTTAAAAAGCTTCCGCACTGATCAGTGCATATTAAACATCAAAGTTGGTCTGCAGTTTATAAAAGAAACATTGAAAAGCTAATATTAGTCCTTCGAAAAGGATAATCATCATCATCCTCTAGAATGGATACATCAAACGCAGTCTTGCGCACCGAACGCATGTGCGCACACAGACACGCACACAGGCAAACACACACACACGCGTGCACTCCTCTTTAAAGAAAAAAATGTTACAGTAAATGTCACTTTACATTCTATCAATTAAAGTGCTCCAAATCCTCTTTCCTTTTTTTTTCTGCATCACAAGGAACGCAAGTGACTGCAACTTACACATTCTGTTTGCACCCATAGCATGAAAACTTATTTTCAGTCTTAAAATGTTCCAACGTTTTTAAAGAGGCAGGGTGAGGAGAGGGGACGGGAAAGTGAAGCTTTACTTGGGCAATGAAAGGGTTTCAGCTCTTTAGACAGCAGCACAAATTTATTTCCATTATTGAGGACCGTTTAATTCTTTGAAGGGCGGATTAAAAATGCCTAAAAAGGGAATGAAATAACACTTGGGTAAAATTGTTTCAACTGCCTTAAACAGTTCCATTTCTCCATAAGTTTTTAAAAAAAAGAAAAGATACAAAGTTGTGAGAGGCAAGAGGGTAAAAAGTACAAGGTCCGAGGATAAAGGCACAAAAAAACAGGCATAGAATTTAGAGGAGGTCCCAAATGCAGACATCAAACATTTGACTCGTTTTTGTTTAATGTAGCAAGACAGGACAAGGCCCTCTTCCCGCCCCCCCCGCCCCCGGCCACTGAAGTATCTCGATTTCCTAGCAAAATTAAAAAAAAGAGGCTTTTGATGAAAACTAACCTGGAATACCCCATTGCCTGAGACGATGGCACTTTAGAAACAAGGTGACAGTACAAGTTCCCTCCCAAGAGAGGAACACAAAAGTCAAAGTTGACACAGGATGTATTTGTACAATTTATGAACACGTCTTTGTCCCTGCGTCTAAATTTTTTTTCTTTTGGAGAAACAACTGATGCAGACCCATAAATATACTATCAAATTATTTCAATGCTAAAAGAAAAAAAAAACACACTAAGCCATGTAAATTCACTACATTGGTCTGATGTTAAACTGACCGTTCAGATTTTTTTAAAAACTAATCCTGAGGGGAAAGGAAAAAAAAATCATTCTACAATTTAAACAGTAATGTTATGTAAAAAGTATTAACAAATCCACTATTACAAATGTCAATTCTCCTATGTGGTCATCTATAGATACACAATAAAATGGTAAATATATGCAAAAATAATTTAAAAATTACCATGCGTGAATTTACCCTCCTTTGACGTTTGGGTTTCCCTCAAAATACAATTTTTTTTTCACTTTTTATCCTTCGTTTTATTTTAATTCACCCCCCTTAAAGCACACTGAATATTACCCCTACAGGTCAGGATAAAAGCTGATGGGAAATATTTATTGTACATTCAAGCTTTTATATCTTAAAACGACCCTGTTGTAGTATATGAATTATCAAGTTCGCGACCTTTTCCTCCTCCTCCCTCCCCCCTCTTTTTCCCCCCTCTTATTTTATTTTTTTATTATTATTTTTTGCAGTTCTCAGTCTTCATGATCTGTTCCGTGGCGAGCTGGAAAAAAACTTAAAACACGTTGCTAAACGTTTTCAACAGTCTGAGGCCCCAGACGAGAGCTGGGTGGTAACTGTCCAACTTATTCTTGTAGCATGAAATCATTGCACGCAGAAGAACAGTCAACCATCAGAGAGTCCTCCTATCTACACAGGTCTGAAAGGACTGCGTCCCTCTTGTGTTTCCTCTTTTTGCCGTAATACTGGTGCGGTTTGCTGCCTTGGTGCTGTTTGTTCGTCACCGAAGTGCCGTGGCTTGAATTTGCCGGACCGTGGAAGCCTTTGTTGGAAGTGCGGAATAACCGTGCTGATCCGTGCTGCAAGAGAGGAGAGGAGGGACACCGCTGTGAACAGGGAGTGGCCGCTTGTATGCACCTGAACCACGGGGAAAGGGGGGGGGTGTTCCATGCAAGGTCACATAAGAATAAGGAAGGTTTGTGCGGAGCTTTCAGGATGCAAGATTTCGTATGCCTCTGCATTTCTTTGTGATTCCTCAAGATTTTTCCTCCTACCATTCCTTTAGAACCCCCTGCC
>JAJKFI010000011.1:2156094-2193146 GCA_029204185.1 Lerista edwardsae
AAACGGAGCGGTACGCAACGGGCGGGCTGCCGCTCACCCGTTCCTCCCGCCCAGCGTACCGGCAGCATGCCACCGCTGTGTCTTTTTGAGGCATTCAGAGGCCTGTGGACCTGGTGTGACACAGGAGTGGCCTCCGGAGGCTGCCATAAGTCTTTTCAGACCGTCAGATGCCAGACTCGAGCATCCGCAGAATTTGTTACACATGAGGATTTAGGGAACACACACACACACACACACACACACACACACACAGATAACAAGGACCCACTTCATCACTTTGGCTTCATTCGAAGAGTTCAGATATCAAACACCAGGATTCCAAAATACTCTCCAGATCACGTCACAAAAGGTTTCCCGGACTGCCGGTCGAATTACATTTTAGAACCTTCTCAACACACGAGGCCCGGTCCTTAAAAAGAAAACATTTACCACCTTATTTGATCTCAAAAGTAAAAAAGCCAGGCTGTTGAAAAAGATTATCCACATTGGTAACCACTTGGGATACGCAGCAAGAATCAATTTCAGGGCAGCTTGGCAAGTTCCTGACAAAGGCTATAATAATGACAGAGCCCCCTCCACAGTCAAAGCAGAAACAAAAAACAAAATGAATAAAGCAATTAATGAGCAGCGATTAATGAAAAATCGCTATTTTATCAATGCTATAAAAAAATGAATAGCCCACTAAATTGTTGCCAGGAAGGGCAAAACTCAACATGCAGGCATGCCTGCCTGTCAGGAAGGAGGCAGCCTCATACCACAGCTTGAAAATGGCAAATTCAGGTTTCATATGAAAGCAATCTGCATCCTTAACAGAAATCTAATGCATTTTAACTGAAAAGGTCCCAATAAACCAAATTCAACCAAGACAAAGTCCAGCAGAAAGCAATGGGACATAAATTACCTGTAACTATTTTCTTCAGTAGGTGTCAAAGGGGCTTAGTCAGAGCACAAGCCTAACCTGGAGTTAGGCCAGCCCAGTTATGCCAGCAAAATTTGGCCAGCACAAGGAACACTGTAAAGTATGTTTGGACCACTCTCGCAGTCAGATAGGCCAGCACACAGATGTGCGCCATCCTCCCTAATTCCCAGTGGTAGAATCTAAAACGGGAGGATCCGGAACGCTGGGCAGGACTAACCTTGAGTGGCAGCCCATCCGTTCGGGTCTGCCGCCTTCTTGCCCGCCGTGCGGGCTGCCCTCCGTGGACGCACCCCACCGCCGCTCGCCCACGGCACCCGGTGCACCCACCCACCCACCCCACCCCCCGGCAAGCAGGCGCCCCCTCCAAGGCCATGGGCACTTTGCAGCGCCGCAGCCACCACGGAGCCGGGCGAATGGCGGCGCATGGGCAGAGCTAGGCCAGAGTAGCGTTCCACTCACAGGTTACTCCCGCCCAGCATTCCGGATCCTCCCGTTTTAGATTCCACTACTGCTAATTCCCCTAATTCCAAGAGTGGTCCAAAATGCGCTTTACAGTGGCCCTGGTGCTGGCCAAACTTTACTGGCCTAATTTCAGGTTAGGACTGGGCTCTCAGTTTAGGGGTCCAGGGTTAAATAATTTCTGCCTCAGCAGATGGAGGTCAGGTCTTTAAATGTATAAGGCATTATCTGTAAGCCACCTTGGGCATTTGCTTTGTCATGAGAAAGGCTGGATATAAATTCTTCAAATAATAAATTACCCAGAAGATTACTTTCATCCATGGAGAACAGAGAAGACACCAGAACGGAAAAAGGACATCAGAGAACCCCAAATCAGTAAATGTCTGCTTGTCACTTTATTCAATTTGCTGCCATTGTTTGTAGGCTGCCGCTTCTTGAACTCAAAGTTAGTCATCTTATTTGCCACACAAGATTTCCCTATGTGTTCTTTTATTTTCCCCTCTATGTTATGACAGGCTGCAAAAGGATATTTACAATTTTTTTAACCACTTCAAAAAGAAGAGGATTATTTCTCCATCTATTCTGTACCAGAATGTGCCAAACACATTTCAGTGAGCCATTTTATATGCATCTCCAGCAATGTAAAAGTCAACACAAAAGATCTGGGATACAGAATCATCATCTGACATTTTACGAGGCAATGCAATTCACAGCTCTTGTCAAAAACATTTCGATAATCAACCAACACTCAATGAAACACCACTGGTAAGGAAACAATACTGTATATACTTCCAATTATCACTGGTATTACACCAGGCAGGACTGAAAAATTCCTGGCACCTAAGGATTTCATGAACACCTAGAGTGTTCTCCATCCGTATAGCAGGCCAGCTACCTTAATATTTGATGCTGGTGTACTGGAATTTAAAATATTTCTTGCAATCCCATACAGCTAGCTAGCTAAATAAATAAATACTTCTGGGACAGAATGATACACACGACCAATTCCTCCCCAGAAGCACATCCATTCTTTTTTTTTTTAAAGGCAGGGCAGAAACTCTTTATTAAAGAGCTGGCATAACGCCAGCAAGGATTACCATGTTAACAGAAGTTCCAAGGGCCACACCAGTGAAAGTGTTTCATTACTGGGGAAGTGGGAGGGGACACATTTTTGTGCTTACAGCAGTGCACACTTCCGAAGTGCAAAGTTATCAGATCCAACTGGGAAATTAGCTAGTTAGACGGTGACCGTTTGCAAACTACTTTTTGGCACCAGCACAAATGGATTAACCAGAGCTAGAAGTTTAAATAGGCATAATAAGGTCAAGAAAGGCAGACTTAATGGCACACCTCAGGCTCAGAGCAAGCATGCAAAAAACTCACCTCTAACGCCAAGGGGTGGCCCCATGCTGACCAGTAAGGCAGCAAGATATTGCCACAAGACAAGCCGGTTTCAGCAAAACTGGAGGACAATCCAGGCACTTAGAATTATCCCATGGGGGGATGCTACATGACAAGTTGCTTTCATCCTTTCAGCCAAAGGCCTAAGGAGTGGCAGAAAATTGGGACTAAGGGATACACAACACAATCTTAAATGCCATTGCCTCCAGCATCCTACCTGGTGGTGAATCTTCCCTGTCCACGACTTAAAGGAACCTTGGAGGATGGTTAATTGGATTGGACCTTCTCTGGACCAAACAAATACCCAAAAGGTGCGGCAGAACCCAAGCTTTAAAGAATGCTCAGAGGGAATCCGCATGATACAGTGCAGTGGTCCTCAAACCTTTCAGACCTGGACCTATTTTTTAGAATGGAACTCAGGTTCCCTCTTCACCCCTGCGCAGTGTCTTTCTCGTGGCTGTTGCAGGAGGTGTTCTCCATTCTTTTAGATTGTGAGCCCTTTTGGGACAGGGAGCCATTTAACTTTAATGTTATTATTTGCCTGTAAACCGCTTTGTGAACTTTGTGTTGAAAAGCGGTATATAAATACTGGTGATTGATTGATTGGTTCGGGACCCACCAGGAGTGATGTCAAAGTCAGAAGTTACATAATAAAGCAGGAAGTGCTGTCATTGTGACATAATCAACTGACACTCCTGGAATGCAAACTGGCATTCTTGGACTGCGGCAATTGCACAACCATGAAACATCCCTGACAGAAAACAAGATGAGGACAAAATAGGATGTCAAAGCACAGAACAAAAAAATTTTTCTTAAAAACCCTCACTTGAAAATTCAAACGGCTAACGCTTACAAAGGGAACCTAGCAAGAATTAGGCCTGCCGCTTCCCAGATGGCTGCTCCCGGCTTTCTGCAGCCCAAGTCGGTCCCAACCCACAGTTTGAGAAATACTTATTATAGTGGTTCTGGTGTTGGAGTTAGACCTGGAAGAACCAGGTTCAAATGCCCGCTCAGCCATGAGGCTTCCTGGGTGACCTTGAGCCAATCACTAACTCTCAGCCTGGCCTACCTCGCAGGATTGCTGTGAGGGCAGAAGGAGGAAAGGAACTATGCTTACCTCCCTGAGCTCCTTGGTGAACAAAATTGTGAAAAATAAATTAATTTCTTATGCAAATAATGCCTCAAAGGCCCAAGATGTAGGATAATACCACCACAAATTTATTGCACAGTATTGCCTTTTCCTGGGGCTGAAAAAGTCTTTTTTAATGTTGGAAATCAAGTTTTTCCACACATAATGAATGGATCCTGTCTTAGCACACTGGAACCATGAATTCCAGGGCGTTACCATCTCTCGACCCTCGAGTTCAGCTTACATTACTTCTCCTGCAAGAAGCCATTCAAGTTTGTCTCCAATCTGTTTACTGTGGTATTGAAAATTCAATGGTGGTTCAGAAGTGTAATACTGAAAAATTAATTGGTTCCCATTAATAAATTTGGAAAAAAGTACTAGATATAGCAGCATGACCACATTTCTTCAATTTATAAGTGGAAGGTTACATGCTTTGAAAGGATTAAACATGAAACAAATTTCTTCCTTCTGGGGAAAAAATGACAATCAAGTCCTCAATCATCACATATGGATTTTGGAAGAAATGTGTTCCATATTATTCCATCTGGACAGAAAATCAGTGCATGCCTTGATGGATTACGGAGCTTTGTGGTACTGTACCAATCTATCAGGAGATAACTTTAATGGTTACTGATGATATTTTGAAACTCAAAATGAATTATGTAACCGAACTGAATGAGTTTCAAAATGCAAATGGATTGTTTTTATGTTGCCAGAATTCTTCATAAATAATGTAAGAACGAGCTTCACTATAGAAAACTTCGCCATCAAATTGCGTGAAACTTACGTTTTACAGCAACCTGCCTGGACACCGAGGCCACTGTAGGAAGCCCGCTAAACGCTCCCAAATTCTGAAGTTAGGCAGGTGATGGTGGGTGGGAAGCCCCTCCGACAATGTCACCCCCACTTGGACAAGGTTCTCTTCAGGGACGTTTGCCCAACACCTATGTT
This sequence comes from Lerista edwardsae, assembly GCA_029204185.1. Lineage (NCBI taxonomy): Eukaryota > Metazoa > Chordata > Lepidosauria > Squamata > Scincidae > Lerista > Lerista edwardsae. Next base: position 2,160,954 of record JAJKFI010000011.1, read on the forward strand.
TCTGCCTTGTGGGCACCATGCAAATATTTTATTATTTATGGAAAAGACCGCCATCTTGCCTTCACTCCAAATTTATTTTCCAGGGTTTAAAACTCCTGTTGAGTACCTTATTTGAAGAGGAAGGGACATGGCAACATTTTCCTTGTTGCATGCATGGTGGAGGTTATTGTTTTTATCTTTTCCAATTTTGTGAACTACCCTGGAACACTCGAGCTGTTGAAGGGCAGGATACAAATTTAGCAAATACATGCATGAAGGCAGTTAAGCCCCTATAAATTTGCCTGTCTGTCCATTTAAAAAGTGATGGCTCGCTTAGGTTTAGTAGGGGGAGCGCATTTGTCCTTATTTGACCATACATGCCCAATTTAAAAAAAAAAATTATGAAACATAAAACTGAGACTGGGTTCCTATAGAAAGAATCAACTGGATTACATTACATTGCTATTTACCAGCACGCAACCAAACGACAACATTACTCAGGAGCTTTTGAAGACATACCTGCGTTAGAAGAAATCATTTCACCTTCAAATACTCTATGGTACGTACAATATTCTACGGCACGCATTTCTATGACTCAATCTAGCTAAACCTGATTCACCAAAAGAAACTCATTTCTATTCTATTTTCCAACCTTCAACAATAAATGCAAAAAGAGAGAGAGTTTAAACAAGGAACATGCTCTGAATGAGTGGGTTGGAACTGCCCTTGCTTATAATACTTTCAAGGGCGAAAAAAAAAGCATTGCAAAATTATAGGGAGCTGTAAACACCGAGGGTCCACGCGCAACACTGAGGACTTCAAGTCTTACAATTCTGTTATTTTAAGCTCTATGAAAGATACATAGATGACTTGACAACCTTACCGAGTCATGGGTGACCACAAAGAGTGCTAAGCATAAACTAAACTTTTTTCGTCTACTGAAATCATGATGGAGTGCTAGGGGACACATCCGTAAACATCTGAGAGCGCTGATCAGATCAAGAGACAAGGCTTTGAATTGGAAGGCGGGGAAGAATAATGACACTTTCTTACCATCAATTCCTGTTCTTCAAGACTCCCAAAAGACATTCCAGGAAAGCTGACTCTTCAGAGGGAAGAGCTGCCACCTTCGCAGCCCAGACTACCCCTTGCCCCATAATGACTAGAAATATCACCAAGCATGGCTAACACAGAACTCGTACCATCCCGGCTAACTCATCTACGAGACAGAAGGGAAAGCTAGCAGGCTAACTGAAGCCAAGGAGCTTTCCCAGGAATCCCTACCTTCCACCCAACATACAAAGACAGACGTGAAAAAAACCACAAATTCTCTAATAAAAGAACAGCTCGCCCCATGGAGAAAGCACTGTGGTGGGCGGAAAGCCCTCTGGGAATCTGGGGAACTGAAATCCACAGCAAGAAAATTCTGTTTGCTCCCAAGTCTCCAAGGGCACCCCAAGATCACTGAGATGTTATATTAACAGGCTGTGCTATCACAAGATAGGACTCTTGCACAAGCCAGGTGACAGATGATAGTTTGCATTATGTACTTCCCCAAGTAGCTTCTATAGAAGAGAAACAATCTTGCAGTGCCTGCCAAAAGGCACACAGAAGCCTCCTGGCCGTTGACAAATTGGTTCCCCAGCTAAAGCAGCCATAAAATGCTGCTGAACATGGCCGCACCTATTAAGGTGTAGCCTGCGAGTCCCCATAGCCAGTTGTTTCTCAAAGTCTAGTAAACTGAAGTGATGCGTGATGCACTCCCATAGCTCACCTGCAAAGTGACCCTAACCCCCAAACCTATTCATGACCACACATGGAAAACCATCCAGCTTCCTGGTTATGATCCTCCTAATCAGGAAGAAACCAAAGGCCCGTCTGACAGCCAGATGAACAGGGAGAAAGAGCAAAAAGGAAAAAGAGCAAGGGTGCTTTAAGGGAATAGGAGCGCTCTGGGCCTCAGGGGTGTAGCTTAAAAAGTGTAGGAGGTGAAACTGCACCAGGCAACAAGCTGATCTTGATACTAGTGGCCAAAATGGTGAAAACTTTGATATGTATGAATAATACCATCTTGTAAAGTATCATCGGAAAGGTAATTTAATGCAGAGTGCAATGAAACAAATCAGAATGTAATACATATATTCATTCGATCAAGTTATGGCCCCAAAAAAGAAAATGAAAATACAACTGTGATGTCACTTCCTGGGGATCATTTTGCCCTCTGCGCTGGGCTACACTTGCATGAGCTACGCCAGCGTTGGGCACCTCAAGGTGGCGAAGTCAGAGGAGCAAAGATCACAGGCAGGACTGGAGCCGATTAAAGAGGGGCATGGCCATGATGGCTTTTAAAGGGAAAGACGAGGCTCTTACGCTGGATCCAGGAGCACACAGGAAGCCAGCCTGGATTTAAGGGCTTTGCACCCAAGGTCCTAATTGAGCTGCTGCCCTTACAGTTGCCTGATAAGGTGGAGCAATGGCCTGACTCAATGCAAGGGCACTTTCTCATCTCAACACATACAGCCGGAGGAGCACTGCTGGCCTGAGAAATGAGGCATCCAACTTGTCCAACCTGTACTGCGTTAGGACATTCGCCTCCCGGTGACTCTTACCCAAGTCAAGTCCAAAAGCTTTAAGTGGCAGCAAGTGTTGCTCGCATTTCAGCCAGGATACAGATAATGGGATTAGAGAACGCCTGTCGGTCTGAGCAGGGACTAATCATCTCTCTACACAGCTAAACCATGTAAGCAATTTAGTACACACAAAAACAGAGAAAAACGTAACTGAAAACCCGCTTTAAGAATGGGGTGCACAGGAGCAAACCAATTTATTAAATCAGCACACCTGATATCCCAAACAGGACTGGGGTGCCATTTATGGTAATGTTGAAAAAGGTTCTCCTTGCACAAGTCTGGAGAAAACCTTTAGCAATTTGGCAAGAATGCACGGCAGATTGTGACACTATAGCCGTGGTTCCCAAACTTTTCAGAGACTGCTAGAGACTGCTGACCGGTTTATAAATGCCAAGGGGGTGTGGCTATAATGGCGATCGGGCAGCAGTATTCCCCCCAGAAGTAGCAGCATTATAACCCTTGATATGCATGGCCTAATATAATCTGCACTGTCAGCTTCCCAAACCACCGAAAACTGATTCATTACCCACTGGTGGGTCCTAGACCCATAGTTTGGACATGGCTGCACCATAGCATTAAATGGTTCGCAAACAAGAACATAAGAAGAGCCGCACTGGATCAGGCCAAAGGCCCATCTAGTCCAGCTTCCTGCATCTCGCGGCAGCCCACCAGTGTTCACAACATGGTTGGCAGTGGTTCGTTTACAAGCCATTTAAATAGCCTGAACAGCGTACCTTTTCAAGGTGGAGGTGTGTCTTACTGAACTTATCTGCTTTTATGAGCTATTGCTACTGTTCATCATTAATGCAGTGCTTAGTTTTCAAGTTTCTGAATAGCTTGAATCCAAACAAAGTGAATTAAGTCAGTATGAGTCCCATTTTACAGATAGGAAACTGAGTTTTGGGGATAAGCAACTTACGACAGAGCCCATGTCAGCTGAAAGGCTTGAACAAGTCTTCCGGATTCTTGATCTAGTGGATCTATTGTCTATCAATTTTATTAGGTTTTTAATTGAGACCTCTGACTTACTATACGAAAGGAATCTGCTGCACTGGGTTGTACATATTTGCGGTTTCCACTGGTGAGTTTAAAGACTAATTACTTATCTATCAGGTCCTCTGTTTTAACCAGTAGTGTAGCTAAAAGGAGGTGCAAGCAACAAGCATTAGGGGGGCAACAAGCTGAGCTCGACACTAGTGGCCAAAATTATGAAAACTTTGGTATGTACAAATAAAACTATCGTGTTATATATCACTGAAAAGGTAACTTAATGCAGAATGTAATGAAACAAACCACGTTGGAACCAGGTACAGTATTATATCAAAGGTTACGTCCAAAAAAACAGAAAACGTTTTATTTATTTAATTAATTGCATTTGATTTCGTCAAGGAGGTGGGGGCTATAACATCTTTTTCCACCCCGAGTAACAGGTGCCTTAGCTACACCACCGGTTCCAACGTCTCACATTACCAGAAGGCCCCATTTCATAATTGCATGGTATCGAATTCTCTGCTGGAACTGAAGTATTAGAAGATTTGGTCCAAAAATATTAACTTGATAGAAACAGGTTTTGGATTAACTACTAAATGCTGTTAAGTCAAGACCTCTGGGGGACCATTCATCAGACACCGATTACCCTCAACTACCCTAGCCGATTTAAAAGCTCTTAAAAGAAATGGGTAGCAATGTATGGCTGTGAGAGCTGGACCATAAGAAAGGCAGAGCGCCGAAGAATAGATGCTTTCGAGTTATGGTGTTGGAGAGGACTCTTGAGAGTCCCCTGGACTGCAAGGAGAACCAATACAATCAGTCAATCCTCCAGGAAGTCAAGCCTGATTGCTCCCTGGAAGGACAAATCCTGAAGCTGAAACTCAAGTACTTTGGCCACCTCATGAGGAGAGAGGACTCTTTAGAAAAGACCCTCATGCTGGGAAAGATGGAAGGCAAAAGGAGAAGGGGGCAGCAGAGGATGAGATGGTTAGATAGTGTTACCGAAGCAATGAGCATGAAATTGGGCGAACTCCGGAAGCTAGTGGAGGACAGGGAGGCCTGGCATGCTGTGGTCCATGGGGTCGCGAAGAGTCGGACACGACTTAGCGACTGAACAACAACAACAACAAAAGAAATGGGAAAACTAACTGCTAACTGTGTGTCATTTTAGTTGGCCCTAATAAGCATTATGCAAGTAGATAAATAGGGACCACTTCGGTGGGAAGGTAACGGCGTTCTGTGCGCTACGGCGTATAGTCATGCCGGCCACATGATCACGGAAGCTTGTCCTCGGACAAAATGCCGGCTCTACAGGCTTTGAAACGGAGATGAGCACCGCCCCCTACAGTCGGTCACGACTAGACCATTCCGTTGTGGGGAAACCTTTACCTTAATAAGCATACTAACAGAATGTAACTTATTGGTGACTATTAAAAGAATCTCGCATGCAGTGCCAGCTTATATTTTAACTAATCATTCACTTAGGTCAACACAGGATTTGCCAAAAAGATATCTCCTAAGAGCATTAAGACCAGCTTTCAGCGATAACAAGCAATTCTACGCCATTATTACATATTTGGTCTTTTGCAAAGCCCAATTCTGATGGCAGCTTTTCAGCACCTGAAAGCACAAAATGAGTTTTAAACTTGCCTCTTTTCCAACTGGTTAAAAAAAAAAAAAGAAAGAGTGGCTTAGTTCAGACATCATGCCAAATCACAGTTAAGGAAGCTTAATCATGGTTTACTGGGATGTGTGAAGTGGCAAACTAGTGTGACAGCCATTGCTCCACCTCCAAAGAATGATGCACATGGAGACAGCAGAGCTGAGTAGATGGAACTAGAGAAGCAGTTCTAAACCTTGTTTTGCCTGTACATTAGATCTTTAACCGTGGTTGAGTTTCTAACACTGTGTCTGCGGTTTGGCACGATGCTGAAACTGAGACATGAAATTCAGCGTGAACAACAAAAACGAGAGACAGGACTGAAGAAAGCAAGGTATTTCTACATGCGTGAAAACATCAAAATGGACGACGCGTCAGAGAAGATGACAGTTCTTCATCTGACCATGTGCAATTCTTCTCTTTCACAAAAACATCCAGCCTCTGGCCATTCCAGGGGCATGGTATTGACCCAAGTGGTTAGTTGAATACCATGATACTGGTCACAAAATAACACTCATGTATATGTCATACTGTATATACACTCATGTATAAGTCGATCTCATGAATAAGCTGAGGGCAAGTTCTAAGCCAAAAATAGAATTTCCTATGAACCAGAGGTAAGTCAAGGGTAAAACGTGGGGGTGGGGAGAAGAAATTCTTGGAATCCTGAGGTCCACAACCACTCTCAAACCAGTGGCTTTGAGGCTATGCTGACTACCAACTATTCACCACAAGTCAAGTGCTAGAATGATCTAGCACATGCAAGTATAAACTTAGGTCTAAATTACGACATATCACAGATTCTAACAAAAAGTTCTCAAACGGGCTGGTGTAGCTGCACAAAAATCTAGTCAAAGACAAACAGTTAACATCCTTATGTTACAGAAGAGCATCACTAAAAGCTAAGCGATGAGCTCAAGGCCACCCATGACAGATGGTGATTTTTCCCCCCACATGTCATTTTTAAGGAACTGCATACTGCATCCACACTCAAGCCACATTTTGCAGTTGGGTAGTACAACTTGCTATTGCCCTCCCCTCCCATAGTCAAATTCAGCAGCCAAATTTTGAGGGAAGGGCTGGGAGAAGAAGCCATTTTGTTCTTGCAACTGCTAAACAATTGGAAATCAGAAACCTGTGCTAATCTACGTCACCCAGTGATCTATGAGTAGATTCAGAGCTAATTTTGCTCACTGAAGTTCACTGATGCCCCATAATCTAGGCAAGAAGTCTGATGGGCTCCCACTGTTTTAAGCACACATATACATACACACACACAAGCCCTAAGAAAGCAACACTATATTAACTGAAGTGGTCTATGTGTGATTTGATGCTACTTTGAAGTAGCATCAAGGGGAGGCATGAACTAGTATCTGTTCAAAGGCAGTAGTAGCATATGCACTAAAAAAACCTTCTATACATTCATGACTATAAGACGCCTTACTGTGTAAAGTCTACAACAAAAAGACAGCACAACAGACTGCACAGAATATAACTGTATAAAATGACAACGCAATTGTGCAAATATACTGCAGCATTATAAAAATGCTATATATTGCTATTGTTAAAATGTATTTATTCAAAAACAGAGCACATGGTATGATCAGCGGGCTTAGAAATTTAAGTAACGTAGGAAGAATAAAAGCAAAACTAGTAATCAGGATTGGATAGACCAGCAAGAAAGGTGCAGGGAGAGATAAACAAGTGAATGGAGCATTTTTTTAAAACCACCTTCAAGCACCTTGCAACCATTTGTTAAATTAAGCATAGCACACCATGGAGCTGTGCGCAAGCTGTGCAGAACACTTTCCTCCACATCCTCCACATAGGCACAGTATTTGTATTCAGAAAGGAACCTTTCTCCTGGGACCATGCATAATGTAACCCTATAAAATGACAGACTGTCTATGGAAAATGTAGCATTGCACATAAAAATGAGACTTTGCAAAAGGGCAAGAGGGGGAAATCCCAGCGCACAATTTGCTGATTAGATCCACTGAACGCAGGCCTGGGTGACACACCAGCTGTACATTCTGCTCTTTATCAGGCACATTATCTGTGCATAATATGCCTCCTGGCCCATGCCCTTCCATGTGCTGGAGCACATGCTGCGACAGCACAGGATGGCGCCTACAGACGCAGGGACCAGAAGATACAACCCTGAGCATGCCCTTTTGTATAGCACGCGTGCATTTACCGCTGTGATATTCAAAAGCACACAGGAGTGGCATGCTTTTTACGAGAGAGAAAAAACGTTGAGTCTTGCTACCATTCCACTCTTTATCCTATGCAAATAAGTAATAGCAGGATGAAGCAATGACAGTGTAGCAAGCCCAGCACATGTCAAAAAGCTGCAGGTACAGGTAGTGTAAATGCTTTCTTACATTCTTAAACAGTGGAACACACAATGAAAAAAGTGAATGCATAGCTATATGTAGACAGCTCAGGAAAGGGGGTGCGGTGAATGCCTTGGTGACAGGTAAGGACAATGACAGGATCACGTCCTTGCTTCCCAAGCCACGTGCTTCTGGACTAAGCTTGCTAGTATAGTATAGGCAGCATTTTTAAAACGGAACTGTTCCCATACTGACACCTTACTATGTATGCGGCATCGTATAATGAGAATCCCACGCGTCTCAAGCAAGTTCCTTTTTTAATTTTCATCGACTTGACAGCAACCTCAGCCACGTGTGGATGTTCACCACCCCCATCCCCGCACCAGCCTAACTCTGCACCACCAGTCAGTCCGACCTAGTCTAGTCAAACCTTCGCAGCTGACAAAAATCAGACCAACCCACAAGCACACCCCAGCACGACAGATCTCCCTGCAGCATGACAGCCCTGCCCTTCGGGAGCTTCCCCAGAGCAAAAAAGCAAATCCACACGCCACAACCTTGCAAGGTGCGCCCCAAGCGTGCAGCAACTGGCCCTTATCAGCACCCCACAACCACCATACCCGCCCTTACAGCTGCAGCTCCTTCAGCCCCATTTGTGGGTCTGAGGCTCAGCCAGCGAAACTCAACCCAAGCAAGATCTCAAGCCTAAAAAACACACACTGAAGGTCAGCTGCCCTCCTCTAGCCGCCCTGTTAAGAAACCATATTGGGGGGGGGGGGAAGAAGGACAGCGAGGACCCACGAACACGTGCCCCAAGTCGCCTGGCCTTCCGAAATCCACTCCAGCCACGCGCTGCGCAGGGCAGCCCCACCTCGGGGGTTCAAAGGTGGAGCCTTTGCAAATCAAAAATTAACTTTTGCCTGGATGAACTTGGCTGGCACCCATCGCGCCGGCCAGCTCCGGAGCCACCCCTCTCGGCCTCATTTTGCAACCTTGGGCTGGCATCGGTGCCCCGCCGCCCCCTGGCACCTACCCTGCCTCCACACATCATACATACATGCGCACACACAGAGAAGAAAAGACCCATCACTACACACCCACTCACACGCACACAAGGGGGGGAAATAAAAGGGAAGCCGAGCAGGGAGGAGCCGGCAGTGCCGCCCCCTGGCACAGGCGGGTCTCGCCCTCCCGCTGCCTCTGCTCTCACCCCACCACTCCTTGGCTGTAGTTGGTCTTCTTCCAGGGGGTGCCCGTGTAGGCAGGCTCGTCGGGCCCGGCCTGCGGCCTGCCCAGGGGCCCGTCCCCGGGCGCGGGGCCCCCGCTCTCCCCGGCGGGGCCTAGGAAGAGGCTGTAGTTCAACCCGAAGGTGCTGGCCTTGTTGTCGCGCTTCCTCTTGTTGCTGCTGGCGGCGTTGGCGGCGGCGGCGGCGGCTGCCGGCGAGGGCGACGGGGAGGCGGCGGCGGGCGGCGGCGCCCCGCGAGGGCTAGGCCGGGCCGGCCAGCAGGGCTGCGGCGAGGCCTGCCTGCGGTGGTGGTGGTGGTGGTAGTGGTGGTGGTGGTGCCCGCCGCTGCCGCCGTGCTGGTGGCCGGCGCTCTCCAGCGGCAGGAAGTCGGGCTGGGGCTCGCCGCTGCGAGGGCCGCGGGACATGCCGGGCGGTGGCGGCGGCGACGAGGCCGCGCCGAGCCCGGGCTGGCTGCTGCTGCTGCCGCTGGAAGAAGACAGGGGAGGCGGCGGCGGAGGCGCGCTGGCGGGGGAGGCCGCCGGGGCGGCGGGTGGCGGCGGCGGCGGCTGCTGGGCGCGCTGCTGCTGCTGCTGCTCGTGGTGCTGCTGCTGCTGCTGCTGCTGCTGCTGGAAGTAGAGGTTGCGGACCCCCTGCGTGGTCTCCCAGATCTGCATCCACAGGCGGTTCGAGGGGCCGAGCTGCTCTGGCTGGAACCAGGCGATCCGGGGATCCATCAAACGGGGACCCGACCCTGGTCCAGCGGCTCCGGGCTGCGGCTCCTCCTGCTGCTGCTCCTGCTGGTGCTGGTGCCGCCGCTGCCGCTGCTACTGCTGCCGCCGCTTCTCCTCCCAGTCCCTGCGCTGCTGCGGCGGCGGCGGCGGCGCCCGGCCAGGCCCGGCCCCAGCGGCCGAAAGCGCGGCGGCGGCGGCGGCGCCCACCGGCTCCCAGCGCTAATGGCGGGCGGCTCTCAGGCCCCGCGGCGGCGGCGGAGAAGAGCGAGGCGGCGGCGGAGGGGGGAAGGGGGGAGGCGGAGGGTGGAGGCTCCTGCGCGGGGCTGCCTCTCCGGGCGCGGGGCTGCCTCCCTGGCCGGCCCCGCCGCCGCCGCCGCCTTCCTCTCGCTCCTTCCCCCGCGACTGGGCCCAAGCGGGGCGGCGGTGGCGGCGGCTCCCTGGCTCGCTCGCTCCCTCGCAGGCTGGCTGGCTGGCTGGCGGCTGCGGCGGCTGGTGCTGCTCCCGGTCCTCCAGCGCGCACGGCAGCCCCCGCCCCTCCCAGCGACCGAGGCGGGGCCCTGCCGAAGAGGCGGCCTCCGCACGGGCCGCGCGTAATAAAGGCGTGGGAGGGAGCGGGGAGGAGGGCGGCGGCGGCGTTGCGGGAGGGCGCGACGGCCGCCGCCGCCGCCGCTTCCACGGCCCGCACCTCAAGGCAGGCCGCGCCCGGGCAGGCCTCTCCCGCCTCGGGCACGAGCCCCCCCACGCGGTGAGCCGCTGCCCTGGGCAACCGGCGTCCCCCTCCTCGGAGGCCGCGGCGGGCGGCGGAGCCCCCCTCGCCCCACCGGCGCTTTTCCTCCGAGGACCTCCGTTGGGGAGGTCCCTACAAGGATGCCCCCCCCTCTGAGAAACACAACAGGCACATGCAAAGGGGATCCTTTCAAAAGCACCCAGGCTAAGCGCCACGGCACCACGTCCTGTGGCGAGGGGTTCCACAGATGAACATAAGAAAAGCCTTTCTGGATCAGGCCAAGGGCCCGTCTAGTCCAGCTTCCCGTATCTCACAGTGCCCCACCAGATGCCTCAGGGAGCACGCGAGACAACAGGATACTTGTATCCTGATATTATGTACCTACTGGGTACCTCTCGGTTGGTTAGTTTCCATAGAAGGATGCCAACACACACACACCCCAAAGCAACACAATCCAAGAGAAGGCGTGCAGGTGCTTTTTAAAAGGCATCTAGGCTAGGTGCCACAGCATCACGTCTTGTGGCAAGGGGTTCCACAGATTAAGTACCCGCTGGGTACCTCTCTGTTAATTACCTATCCACAGAAGGATGTCATTCCCCCCCCCCCCAAAAAGAAAAAGGGGGGGGGGGGGGGGGGGGGGGTTTTAAAGGGATGTGGGGTAGGGATGACATCACCACACCCTTTGGCAAGGAGTTCCTCAGATTAATTACCCGCAGGGTACCATTCTGTTAATTAAATTTTTATAAAAAGATACTACTCTCTCAACCCCCCCCCCCCCCCAAAAAAAAAAAAAAAAAATCCAAGAGAAAATTTGTGAATGCAGAGAACATCAGAAGAGCCTAGCTGGATCAGGCTGAGAGCCCAGCTGGTTCAGCTTCCTGTATCTCACAGTGGCCCACCCAAGGGCCCACCAGATGCCTCAGGGAGCAAACAAGACAAGACACCTACATCCTGTTGCCACTCCCTTGCACCTGGCATTCTGAAGCAGCCTATTTCTAAAAACCAGTAGGCTGCACATAACCCTCATGGCTTGTAACTGTCATTGGCTTTTCCTCTAGAAATGTAGGCAATCCCATTTTAAAGACATCCAGGCTACGCGCCATCACCAAATCCTGTGACAAGGAGTTCCAGAGATTAATGACCCGTTGGTTTCCATTCAAGGATGCCCACCAAAACCACAGAATTCAAGAGAAAGCATGTGGGTGCAGAGCCCTCACAGCAGCATTTTTTTAACGGACCTATTTGGGTTTTTATACAAGGATTGTTTTGTGTGTGTTTTTTAAGGAAAATAAAATCCCAGAGAAAGCTTGTGGGTGCAGAACAGAGCATCAGTCCTAAAATTTATATGTAAATGTTTTGGTTTTCATACCACATCCCACAAGAAAGAAAAAATCCAGGAGACATGACACAAAAGCTGTTGGGTGTACAGCAAAAGCTGTTGGGTGTACAGCACAACTTTCATGCTAACATTTTCCACTAATCGTGTTTTTGGTTTTCATACAATGACGCTAAAATCCAGGTGCCATGACACAAAAGTTGGGGGTTAGAGTCTTTATATAAATGTTTTGGACTTTTCACAAAATGATACACCCCACCCACCCACAAAGTCCTGGCATGACACAAAAGCTTGTGGATGTGAGCCTTAATCGTAACATTTTTATTCAAATGTTTTGGTTTCCATGCAATGATGCAAAAAAAAAAAAAAGAATCTAGGAGACATGACACAAACACTTCTTAGTGTAGAGACTTAATTGTAACATTTGTTGAAATGTTTGGACTTTTCACAGAATGCCCCCTCCTCCCCCAAAAAGATTCAGGCAACTTGGCCACAAAATCTTGATGTAGTAGAACAGGACAGTGTTAACTGCACAAGCAGCTGTGTGTCTACTTAGGAGTAAATGGGAGCATTCTCCTAGGGAATTGTTACAGGCTTGCAGCCTTATTATTAATCAATATCAATGTGTTTGTTGAAATGTTTTGGCTTAAACAGAACGACACTTCAGAATTTTACTTTAGAATGCCAAGTGCAAGGGAGTGGCAAGAGGATGCAGGCATCTTGTTGTCTCGTGTGCTCCCTGAGGCACCTGGTGGACCACTGTGAGATACAGAAAGCTGGACTAGATGGGCCCTTGGCCTGATCCAGCAGGGCTCTTCTTATGTTCTTATATGACACACAAAAGGAGGAGCTGTGATCACAAATGTCTGTGGGAGGAGCAGGGCAGGACCTTAATATTAGTCTATTACCATTCATTGAATCTTTTTTTTACTAGTACAGAACAAAACAAAACAGGTGACATGACCAGTGAAAAATATAACACATTAGGAAAGGCCAAATAAAGAATGTCAGTGGTAATAATATCCAGGACAGAACATAATATTTCAAAGCTCCTTAACAAGCAAATTTATTTCCAGAGAGGTAACTGTGTAGCGTTGCAAGCCTATTGTGTACACCTTTACCTGGATGCAAGTCAATGGGACTTATTTCTAAGCAGTTATGCATAGGACTGGACTGCAAGTCTGTTGCAGAAAAACCAAAAATATTGTAGCAACATAGAAGACAAACCAAGGAGCTACATGGCAAGCTTTTGAAACAATGATCATCATAATATAATCTCAAAAAAAATGTAATGCGTGTACAGGACGGAGCTTTCTACTGGTTATTAGGTACTACATAGTTTCTTATGCACTGCATACTAACAGGGTCATAATAACGTAGGTCTGGTGTCAAAATCCAAGGCTGCAGATCTATGCACCCTTACTTGTGAGGAACCCCAACTGAGGAGGTCCTCAACATCGGTCCTTATCAAACTTCCTGTGGAGCTACCATAGATCTCTTTTGTATTTGCGTTTGCCTGAGGAATATAGTTGGAATAAGGGCAGATTTGCTTTCTTGTTATCCACTTGTTATTCAGGAACCTTCAGAATGGCACCTGCGACCAGCGCTGACCCCTTTAAAATGCCTGGCAGAAGCATCCACCAGCCATGTTTAGGAGTCCATGCTGGTCACAGGTGCCATTCTGAAGGTCCCTGCAGCCTCTGGCAGGGCTCTGCAGCATTCCAAGATCTTTGGGCACTTCCTGCTGCACTCTGCTGGCTTCCTGAGGGTCCGTGTTGGATTCTTGGTTACTCTTGCCCCTGACCCATTGATCCCATGGGATTAATGGTTCGTTGTCTGCGGATTTGCTTTCCGCAAGGATTTCCAGGAGCTTAACCCTAGCAGAGGTCTCCAAACCAAATTAGCCCTCCCGAAGATTTTTATCCATTCCTTCGCAGGTGGTGGGGCCAATCCACAGCAAACCTACTGATGGGAGATGAATAAAGTGCAACGGCGGTATCTGCTGGGGTCCTGTTCTGGAGCCCCCCACAAATACCAGAGTGACCATTTAGATGTCCTTATATATGGTGCGGCCCTCGTGCTGAAAAGTTTGGAGACCCCTTGCCCTACCGGATAATGAGGACTGATTGTAAATACAGGCAAGAACAAAAAAGCGCTCTGAAAAAAAAAGCAGCCCAAGGGTTGAGATCAGCAATACAAGTAAATGAAGACTGTCAGCCAATGCATCAGAAATCTATCAAGAGTGTCTGGATGGACCTTGTTCAAAGGCAAAGTTCAATAACTCCTGAATTCTTGTGTCTTAGAACTAGTGCACGCTTTGCTCAGCATATTCTGTGGCGCTTAATTGGTCCCCAAAGGCCAGCAATTTCACGCTTTAATGGCAACTAAGACCAAGCATCACGTTGCAGACATGTAAGTTCTTTGACAGCACCCTGCGACCGGCTTCCCTTCCAAATTAGAACGTCTGGACCATTTGCAAAAGATACTGCCTGTGAGATGAGATACTGCCTCATCTCTACTGTGCTACCACCAGTAGAGATGAAGGGGAAGGCAGCTAGGAAAAGGGCCTTCTCGATGGTGGCTCCTCATTTATGACATTCCCTTCCCCTCGAACTAGGAACAGCTCCCTCGCTGGAAACCTTTCAGCCGGGCCTCAAGACCTTTCTTTTTTGGGAGGCATTTGAATGTTTGGCTGGTTGGCGTTTTCTTTAATGAAATGGTTTTTAATGTTGGTGATCCTGATTGAATGTTTTAAGGTTTATTGAATTATTATAAACAGCCGTGAATCCCCTTCATTGTGGGAAAAGGCTTGTATTGTATTATTGTGTAGTAGTAACCTTGTCTGGAAAGACACACACACAGAGAGAGAGAGAGGGGGGGGGAGATGGAACAAAGTCCTTCAAGACTCCCACTTTGGGGAAAGTGCCCCAAACAATTACCTCAAACTCTTCCTAAAGTTCCAAGGAGGATCAAAACCACCACAAACCGACCTGCCCCTTTGCCTAAAGATCCTGTTAATGGCCCCAAAGCTTGATATTAGATTTATTCAGGCTAGCTGTTCTTTCCATCTTGTGGTATGTCTGTGGTGAATTGCCACAAGGGAACATTTCCATTTACAAGCCCATTTTTGGACAATAACCGAGCATAGACTGAGTTGCCCTCCAAGACTGGAGAGAGGAAGACTCGAGAGCGATCTGGACTTCTTCCATGGCATTTGCCAGCATCCCTTAGTAAACACATGCAACATTCCATTTTCCCCTCCTTAATGTTATAGTTTCCAATTCCTTATTGATCATGAAAAGCATGATATATGTTTTGCAAAAACAAACAAAAAGGAAATCAAGAAATTAACCCTAGTTAATTTTAGGGGGAAGGAAAGATTAGTCTTTCTTCATTTAAAATGGCCTTCATTCCAATCAGATGACACAAACAAGTGTTTGTGTTCTTTTCATCAAATGCCTTGGGCAGGTTTTCCGTTTCTGCATGTACGATTAAAATAGTTTTGAACAGATTGCAATAAACGTTCCCGAAGTGGGTGCTTGCTTTTTATTTACTTAAAAAAAAACAGCAAAACGCGTGCGCCACCTCCCACCATAACAAGGAAGGAAGTCAGCCAACAGCAGGTATTGCTGAGTTGGGGTTTGTATTTAGCAACATAAAAAGTGACGTTTTTTTGCAAGAAGAGGCAGGTGTGTTGCCTTCACAAAACACTCACCAGGAGACTTGCGTACCTTTATTGGGTAACCCAGAAAATTCTGTGCAGGGCAGGTTTTCAGAGCAACAGGTTCAACCCGAGATCTTCACACTGACCCGTACGTTGGGTGCGGTATTTGCAATCGGTGCCACTCAGCAATTGCTCGTTTTTCAACCCAATATGGCAAAAATACGTGAACTTTTAATCAAGGAGAGGGGCAGCCCCAATCCTAACCTGTGCTGGGAGCAGGCAGGCCATCCTACACAGGGAATGCAGCAGTGAGAAATTGCTGGTGCAAATCCAAGCGCTCGGATCGGGCCTACACAGGACAGGGGTTAGGACAGGGGTCAGGGAACCTTTTTACCTTTTACCCCAAAATATATTTAGATACGCCGACGTTAACCCCCCCCCCCCACCAGAACAAAAGAAAAAAAATTACATATTGGAACCCATGGCTTTTTATTTGATTAATTAATGAGCTTAATTAATGCTATGTAAATATGAAGTTATAAAGGGTTTGGGAAAGTTAGGAAAGTTATTTAAATATTTTTTAATCTTACTCTTATTGTAAATATCTAACCTGCTGAGTTAGATTTGATTTTGTCATATATGCATGCCCGGCTGTGTCTCAGCAGCGCAACCATCCATTACCCCCAGGAATTTCATTTTTACCCCATTTGGGGTAATTTACCCCTGTTCCCAGACCACTGGGTTAGGATCTGGTCTAACGGTCAAATCTTGACACCGCCACCCTCCTGGCCCGGCCTCCTGGCCCGGCCTGCCCTCAGGCTCACCCCCCCCCGTTCCACCCCCTCCCTTTCCCCGGCTTCTCTCATACCCCTGCGCAGGCCAAACTCAGCCAGTGCTGGGGGGGGGGGGCTTACCTGGTAGCGTGACATCCCTGAGCCGGCAGAGCGCCCCACACCCACCTAGCACCCAAGTCCGTGGCACAGACGTGCCTTACAGCACGTTGGCTACTACACTGGGCTGACGCAAACAAGATGCATTGACCCAGCGCCTTATTTGGATTGCAGCCCAATGGAGAAAGTGAAAACAATCCCCTTAAACAGCCAAATGCTTAGTAACCTAGGTAAGACTTCCTCTGAATTTTACCTCTGCAAAATGTGCCAAATCCCACTAACGCAGCACAGAGAGAATGTCCCTGTTGAGTTTTACTAAGAGGGTGCAATTGTGTCTAAAGACGTTTATCTACTCTATTTCCTGAGCTGGATTGGGACTTTAGTTACACTGTAAAATATAACAGAGACTAGGGAAAATGCTCTCACTTCTGCAATTCATGCACCAAATTTCAAATGCAGTTAAGCAAGACGCATCTTTTTTTTGTAAAAACCACTGAATTACTCCCAACTTTAATTGGATTCTAGACTAAACTTTATTTCAACTATATAAAAATACTACTGTAATTTCATTACAACATCCGGTGCATTCCGTGTCACTTCAGTTCAGTTTTGCACGGCTCCAAATTACTTCCAAAATGAAAACACTACGAAGTTAAAAAGTTTGTTTATAAAAAGAAACTGCAGAACTTACTGTGCATCAATCCATGGCAGCAAAAAAAAGTTGGTCACATAATCTCTCTCTTTCCATAATCCTCAAATACAATCTCCACTATCCAAATGTTGGTAGAGATTTTCCTTTTTTTTAAAAAAAAAAACTATATATATATATATTTATATACCAAGTACAAAAATAGTTCCTGTATTTTATGTGGCTTATTTACCTTCCCATTTCAAAACATAAAGTAGTCTGTCTTTGCTACAGGGGGGAAAAAAAAGACGTACTGAGATCAAACAGGCTTTTGATCATAAAGATACAAGTGGGAGGAACTATACCACGTTCAAGGCAATATGGAAACAGTCCAAAAGGTTAAGAGGGATGAATATGAAGTATTATGCTGTCATCCTTTTCAGAAAACCGCCTGCAGATGCCTCCTAGCATCTTTGGCACTATGCCCAATACCGCCCCCATAATTGGCAGAGTGCCAGCTTCTGTTCCTCCGATTCTTTGGATCGGAAAAGGAAGATGGAATGGGAGAGACGGTGTGAAGGAGAGGGATGGGCTGCTACTGTGGTTCCCAAACTGTGCGTCATGGTGCCCCAGGGCATTGCAGCGAACGCACAAGGGTGCCAGCTCTCCCGGGAAGTGCCATCTTGCCCAGCCTGAGATGGCACCATCTCATGCGACGCCACGCAATCTTGGTGGACTGCTATCAGCCGTTTCGTCCAGCCACGGCACAGCAGCGCTATGACAGTGCACCATGAAAGAATTCCTGCGATGCGCAGGGTGCCATGATCAGGTTGAGTCTGGGAAGCGCTGGGCTAGTGCATCAGAGACGATCTAACCAACCCCTCTTCTCCACTCCACATTTCCTCTTCCGGCTCTGTCCCGCTTCAGGTTAGGTACCTGCCAGGTTGGGTAGATTTGACAAAACAAGGGTGCCAACCCAATGTCTGGAGGGCCTCAAGGACTTCACATACACGGCAAGAAGCGCGCAGGGAGGCACCTCGGAACACCTATAGGACACAACTGGAAGACGCTTCTGGTTGCGTCTGGGATGGCTTTGTGGACCTCTCCGCGGATTCCATTATCCGTGGAAATTGGAATCCGCGAGGAGTCGGGCAACAGATCCCTTGCGGATACCAAGGGCCCCCCCGTATTGTAGTTTGGACTTGGAAGGCAAGACATACCAACAGGCTGATAGTAGCAACCTCAACCACTTGCCGACAAACACACCACAGTCAAAACCTTGGCTGCACGCTGTTGCTTAACACGGCTACCTTTTGGGCTTGTTCGCTCACAACTCATACTTCTTCTGCAACTCAAAGCAAAGGAGGCTGGTTTTGTACCATCTATATATTTTTTTTTCTCCCAACTCCAACAGCAAACACATTTAAGGTGACAGGTGTAGGCAGTTTTGCAGAGTGACAACATCCACACCTGTTGTAACTGCTCACCAGAAGCAGTTGATATAGCAATCATTTATATAGCCCAGGCTGGAAAAATTCCAGACAACACACTGCCTAAGAGGGCAACAGCGCCTATGAAATCTGAAATTTTTTTTTTCCAGCCCTCTGAATAGTGGGCACCTAAATGGCTAATCCTGGTGCACAGGGCTGGAAATAGTTTCCAGCTTTTTTGTACTGCAAAGAATAGGCCTTGTGCTGCAAGAACTTTGATGCATTTTCGCAGGGAGATTTAGCAATAAAAAGGCACCAGGTCAGTCGCAGGGTAAAGAACTTGGACCTAATCCACAGCCAATGTTAAGTGTGTGAAAGTAGGTCATCTTAATGGCATTCGTCAATGAATTATACTAGTGTTTTTTCAACCCTGGGGTCAGGACTCCAATGGGGTTGCAAAGTCTCAATTTTGGGGCCGCAGCAACTTATGGGGATGAAAAAGGTTGAAGACAACTGGAACAAAGCACCACCCGGTAAAGGGGGGGCATCTTGTGTACCCCTTCAGGTACTAGGAGATTGTGTCTCATTTAGAGCGCAATCCTAACCTGGAGTTAGGCCAGCACAGTTAGGCAGCAAAATTTGGCCGGCAGAAGGGACACCGTAAAGTGTGTTTGGACCCTCCCGAGTTAGGGAGGATGGAGCATGTCTGGGTGCTGGCCTCTCTGACTCCGAGAGCTGTCCAAACATACTTTACAGTGTCCCTTGTGCCAGCCAAACTTTGCTGGCCGAATCCAGGTTAGGATTGCACCCTCAGCCACCTAGAAATCTTATCCTGTAATCCAAGAACTCCATTTATTTGGTTACAGGCATTGCTGGCAATTAGGAAACTGAAAAAAAATGGCGTCTAGATATTTAAAATAAAATTGTTTCCTATCCTGATTTAAGGACACGTTCTGGCAAAGGTTAAAACTGTATCTACATCAAATGATGTGGTACTTCTTGATACCACATTCAGCTCATCCCATGCTTATCTGTAAGAAATGCAGCATGAAAAATAGATCTCCACTCCCCCTTACCAATCATTGCAAGGTGCTATAATTCCAGACTAGTATATTTAGCATAATTAAAAAATATGTATAGCTTTGCAGTCTTTTCTTGCTAGTCAAATGTTATTTTTTTCTCTCCAGGGTCTCTTGATAGGCAATAAACCGTCTTAAGTTCAGCTTCACATTGTCAAGCACACACAACTGGTCTGAGCTGTATTGTCCTTTTCCTTCTTTCCGTATCTGCAATTTAAAAGAAAATAAATGCATTTGATATTCTTCATTTCAAAGTCCATTTCCATCTTAAGCCACCCTGTCTTCAACTGTCTTATCTCGGAAAAAAAACCTTGATTGCACACAGCCAGAGGGGAGAACCACACTGTGAAGGCTACATCTGGAACTGAGGAGCCCGTGAACTGCAGAATGTATCTGTAAAGACCCCACTGAAAAATGGTGATTTAGACTAGCCTGCCCATGTAAGTTGCCTTGGGCATTTTGCTTCAGCACGGGAAAGGCAAGATATAAATTATTCACATAAAGAAATGTGTCTGAAGCAGAGCCCAACTCCAAGCTGGAGAGAAAGGCTATGAACAATTCCCTGCTCTCCTTCCCAACTTAAGCTTGGGGCTATGGAAAAGAGAGCAGGGGATTTTTTTTAGAGGCGAGGCAGAGTCCTGTTGGCCACACATTTTTGGTTGCCCATCCAAAACCACGCTGAACCATAAAAGTAAAGGTAAAGGTTTCCCCACGACCGAATGGTCTAGTCATGACCGACTGTAGGGGGCGGTGCTCATCTCTGTTTCAAAGCCTGTAGAGCCGGCGTTTTTGTCCAATCATGTGGCCAGCATGACTCTACGCCGTTGTGCACGGAACACCGTTACCTTCCCACCGAAGTCAATCAATCAATCGGTACTTATATACCGCTTTTCAACACGAAGTTCACAAAGCGGTTTACAGGCAAATAGTAATAATAAAGTTAAATGGTTCCCTGTCCCAAAAGGACTCACAATCTAAAAAAAAAAAAAAAAGGCAGCCCACCAGCAACAGCCACCAAAAAGACTGCGCAGGGGTGATGAGGGACAATTACTCTCCCCCTGCTAAATATAAGAGGAACACCACTGGAAAAAGTGCCTCTTGCCCAGTTAGCAGGGGCAAGAAGTGATCCCTATTTATCTACTTGCATTTTAGGTGCTTTCAAACTGCTAGGTTGGCAGGAGCTGGGACAAGCAACGGGAGCTCACTCCGTCGCGCAGTCTCGAACTCCCAACCTTGCGGTCGAAAGCCCAGCAACAGCAGATTAACTCGCTGCGCCACCACGTCCCATACAACATTGAACGTTGAACCATACAACATGAAAAATGTTGCAGTCCTTGATTAACGGCTATGCATCATTGCTCGCCTTGGTTCTTATTTTGCCTTGGAGAACCAAGAGTCATAGGCTAGATTTTGCTGTCAAGCAGCATTTGCCTGACATGTTGGCAGACAAGCTCCTGTCTTGTGCTCTAGTGCACCATCTTCTCTGAAGCTGGCTGGTACATCGTGGCAATCCTTTCTCAGACAACTCTTTATGTTAAGAAAACACAACTTTCCTTAAGAAACACAGTTTGGCAACATGAGTCGTTCAAGATCACCAGGGGGCTGTATTGGTCATGTCTCATAAATTACCTCGATCGGCTTGAACAGGACACAAATTCTATTCCAGCGTTGCAGGATGTACTGCTTTAATCAGAAGTGTGGCAGTCCCTTCTGCCATAAAATGTTGACGAAGAACAGTGTGAAAACTGGGTCTCAGGTCTTCAGGATCGGACAGGGAACAATGAAAAGCAAAGGAAGAAACCACATACCTCCCTCAACAGCCACTAACATTCTTGCAACGGCCCTTTCACTTTCACAACCTTCACCTGCCCCTGTCTTTTAACGTAAGTGCACCCATGAGGACTGGCAACTTGCTGGTTTTGCTCACCATTTTAAAGTTGAATGTTTTAGGACTCAAGGGCCACACCAGAATGCTGGAACATCCAGATCTGTAATGTGACTCATATGTAGCGCCTCAGCACCTTCCTCCCACCATGACACGACATACTCACTCGTGATCTGAAAACTGGCTGGAACTCCTTCAGCGCAGGAAGCAACCTGATGTGTTCTGCGGCCTTTTCCGCTTCTTTCCCATCGGCGAAAACGTCAAAGATGGCGTCCAGAGCTTCTCCCATCACCACCAGAGAAGAATCCTTCATTGCCACGTCGAGAAGGAATTTCCCAATCATCTGAAACAAATTCAGAAACGCAGGAGAAGTAAACCCCCCAAAAGCAGTGATGTCATTCAGGGGGAACGGACCAGAACGGGCGTTCCGGATCCTAATGGGCTCCGTGGCTAGTTCCGGGTTCCCGACAAGTGCCAATCAAAAGTGAGTTCCTGTTCCTAAATCATTTGAATGACACCACTGCCCAAAAGATGAGAATCGTCTGAGCAATCACAATCTCGGCCGATGGAAGGGATCGCCACCGGGGGGGGGGGCTGGTCTTACCTTTAGCGTCTCTGCAGTGTCGTCCACTTTCGCAAGCACACTGCCGGCAATTCCCAGAATGCCCACGACATTCATCCTGACGCCAACATGGCTGCTGTGAACACCAGCTTCACACAAACTCATCAGCTGCTCAGGAGTCATACACTGCTTAAAAGAACAAAGGAATAATAATAATAATAATAATAATAATAATAATAATAATAATAAAAGCCCAAGGGTTCCCAAAGTATATGTTGAAAACGCCTTAGGCGTTTTCAGTTTAAAATGAGGTTGAAGCAATATGTGCACTCAAAACATGAAAAGTGAATACAGGTGTGCCACAGTATCCGCAGTTTCTGTTATCCACAGATACCACGGATATTGGGACTCCTATGAAAAAGATAGGGGACCATTAAACAAATCTCTGGTTTTTTTAACCTTACTGCAGCAACAACACTGATGTTCCTCTATCTTTAAAAAGGCATTGCCAGTATCCAGTTTCAGGTATCCACAGGTGTCCGTGCATGTGTCCAGAATTGAACCCCAGCGGATACCGGGGCATGCCTGTATTTTAAAAGGAATTAGTGGGAGGCAAACAGTCTCACCTGAGGTATATTATTAGATGCCAACATCTGCAACAGAGCCCGCAACGCACTGGTTACTGCTTCCAGAAATTCCGTGTGTTGAGAAATCTCTGTCAAAGCAAAGCAACTATTTTGATTTCTTATAGTTTAATCCGGGCCTTCCTCCAAGGCAGACAAGTTTCTCTTCCTTCCTCTCCTTACAAGAAAATGGAGTAGCAGTTGTCAATGTGATCAGCAGAGGGGAAAAAGGGAGACAATGGTAACAGCTGTAAGAACATAAGAAGAGCTCCACTGGATCAGGCCAAAGGCCCATCTGGTCCAGCTTCCTGTATCTCACAGTGGCCGACCAGATGTCTCAGGGAGCACCCAAGACAACAAGATGCCTGCATTCTGTTGCCACTCCCTTGTATCTGGCATTCTGAGGTAAAATTCTGAGGTAAATAAAAGAGAATTTGCTATCCTGTCTGCGGGGAGAGAGCTATAATAACCTGCAACCCAATCTGGGCCTTAAGAACATAAGAAGAGCCCCACTGCATCAGGCCAAAGAGGCCCATCTAGTCCAACTTCCTGTATCTCACAATGGCCCACCAGATGCCTCAGGGAGCACACAAGACAATAAGGTATCTTGCGGCATTTGGATGTTTGGGGAATTTTTTTTTGAACAGATGAGTAGAAGCGTTGGGTTTTTTATTTTAAATAAACTTTAAACTTCTACTTATTATAAGCTTTTAATTTACTTGCTTAAATTGATTTTTGTATGGGGGTGTCAGAACATTCTCCGGCTTGATGATGTCACTTCTGGCCATGACATCACTTCCAGGTTAATGATGTCACTTCCGGTGGGTTCTGACAGATTGCCATTCTAAAAAGTGGGTCCTTGTGCTAAAACATTTGAGAACTAGTGCTGTATCCAACCTCTGAACTGCCTTCTCTTTTAACCTCTATTGGACTTAATTCCTTAGTCAAGAGGGGCTGTCAAGGGGAGAGGAAGAAATAAGAGGCTTGGCAAATGGGACACAGCCTGCGGCATCATGCAGCCGGAAAGCTAGGCGGGAGGAACGGGTGAACGGCAGCCCACCCGTTGCGTTCCGGTCCGTTTCGCCGCCCCCGCAGGGGCGGGGAAGACGGCGAAACAGACCGCAACGGGCGGGCTGCCGCTCACCCGTTCCTCCCGCCCAGCGTTCCGGCTGCATGACGCTGCTAGACACAGCCCTGCAGACCAAAAACATACCTGGCTGAGAAAAGACCAGCTGGGACAGGTGTTGTGAGAGTGACTGAAGCACTGCAGCACCGCCAAGGCAATCCACATCCGACACCAACAGGATACTGTGCAGGCAGGTCAGGGCCCTGTACTGGACCACGTTCAACCTGGAAGGAGGACGGTCACAATGTAAGGCCAATGCCTTCACAAAGAAGACCCACAGATACGTTCTTAAACAGGGTATTTTTTTCAGATTGGTTTCCCTCCACCACCACCCCAACGGAAAAGTGCAGAAAGTGGTGTTATGTGTTTTTCTTCCAAGGATGCATTTTTAATAAATGATAAATTATCATCGCTTTAGAAGTGTGCTAGGTAGGTGATTAGACACAGCGTTGTCCTGCAGCCGGAACGCTGGGCGGGAGGAACAGGTGAGCAGCAGCCTGCCTGTTGCGTTCCAGTCCGTTTCGCCGTCTTCCCCGCCCCCGGGGGCGGGGAAGACGGCGAAACGGACCGGAACGCAACGGGCAGGCTGCCGCTCACCCGTTCCTCCTGCCCAGCGGCGGGGGCGGGGAAGATGGCGAAACGGAGCGGTACGCAACAGGTGGGCTACCGCTCACCCGTTCCTGCCGCCCAGCGTTCCGGCTGCATGACAACGCTGATTAGACAGTAATAAATTGTAAAATCAAATAGATTGTCATTTCAAGGCCAGAATAAGGTTGCTCTAGCTCAGTCGTTCTCAAAACCTCTTAGCACCGGGACTCACTTTTCAAAACAACGCTCTATTGGGACCCACCTAGCTTTATGAGGTTTTTAAAAAGGGTGATCTAGAAAGAAATAATATTTTTATTAACACATAATATTTTATTTATTTGCCAAAAAACTTGATCCATTTTCTAGTGGCTGTTGCTGGTGATTGTTTAGGTTGCGAGCCCTTTTGGGACAGGGAGCCATTTAACTCTATTTTTTTGCCTGTAAACCGTTTTGTGAACTTCTTGCTGAAAAGCGGTGTATAAATACTGTTTGTTTGATTGATTGATTATCTTGTTATAAGGCAGCCCTAATGAAAATCCTCAAGGCTTGAGGGGCTTAGTTATGAGACCCAGCCTTTACATGCCCCCTCCACCTGTCACTGATGGAGTTAGAAAAAAACACACAGAAAAAAAGACACTCAAACATTTGTCTCCCTACATTTGTCTTGCAAAGGGCAGGAAGGAGCTCATCTGTTTGCAAACTGCAGGAGCTCAGCTATTGGCAGGTCAATTAGTGGCTATCTTGCAAACTGCAGGAGCTCAGCTCTTTGCATAGCAGTCAGAAGCTCTCTAGTTTTTTGAATAGCCTCAGGGTTTGAGGCAAAAAGTTATCTGATCTTTCCATAACCCATGCTTTAACTAGATGTTCTGAAGGACCCACTAGAAATCTGGTCACGACCCACAGTTTGAGAAACGCTGCTCTAGTACCTTGCTTTACAAGTGCAATTCTTAGAAAACAAGATGTTCAAGGGATAATCCTGAAATCAGACGTAACTCAAATGGGGCTGCCTTGCCGAGTCTGACAAATTTCCATCTGGCCCCTTTGGTGGCCCTTTGGTGGTGCAGATGCCTCTGCAATCTCTCAAGAAAAGCAAGGAGAGAGACAGAGCTATCCTAATAAAACTGTCATAATAAAAGACAAGCAACACCTACTTCTTAATAAGCGGCTTCCAAGCTGGACTGTGTGTACAGATATCAACAGCCCCGCTGTTGGGAAAAGCAGTTTTTTCAAGGATCTGGTGGGGGAAATAAAAGCTGGTAAGTTGGACTTGGTGGTGGGAAATAAAAGCTGATAAGCTTCAGCACCACATTGCCCAAAAAGACTGAGACTCAGGGCTGAGAGCCAAAAAGATCTTTTTGCAAAGCCCAAGCTGGATTTTTGACCCGTTTCTATTAATAGCAAACCTGCTCCCACCTAGGATTGTATCCCAACCGTGCTTTTCCGCGGGGCACTGTGGTTCAGGAACACACAAATTGAAAGCCCCACTGGGAACTCCAGAGCTAGTCATGCACTTATTGGGATCTTGATGGAGGTGTCTTAGGTACTGTAAGAGACGCTACCTTCTTCGGAAGACAATGGTTCATAAGGGCTGTGTGAACCTCAGCAGAAAGGCACAGGGGTGACAGCAGCTGTTCGCCTTCGGTGAAGTTGTCTAGAAAGGTGTCGCTTTCATCACTACTGGATAACTCTTCCCACTCGTCATCGGAGGGGTCTGCAAGCACAGCACAGCAATCAGAAGACCATCCAGCAGACCAGAATTCATTATTACTTTCCACCTTTGCACAATTTTTTTTTGCCAAGCACTCAAGAGAAAGTTATTTTTTTAAGTGCACAGGCTCTAGGCATTCCACTTGCTTCACATGAATTATCCTCATCATTACAACCACCGTCATTATTCCCATTTTGCAGATGGGGAAAACTGAGGACCTCAGTTTGTATCCAATTCTTCTGGGAAGAAGGAAGATAATGATCATGGCTTGCTTGCAAATACAAAAACCACCAGGTTTTTCTCCTATTTATATTAGTTCTCTGTCACATCTCAGGAGCATCTACGCTCCAACTAAGTTCAGGAACGGAACAAAGGTAACTGCTAGACTTTATTTTCTGAAAGTTTGGGGTTAGCCATTATTTTCTCCTCCGTTTCCCTCCAGAAGCTCTGGGTGGAAACAGAAATCCTGCCAAACACCTACTGAGGTTAATCAACATTGAGCCTGCTTAATTCCATGTTAGGACTACGACAAAAACTGCAATGACTTTAAGGCTGAATTCTGAACACACTTAAGAGAAAAAGAGAGTGCTTCCTTTGTTGTTGTTCAGTCTCTAAGTCATGTCCGACTCTTCGCGACCCCTTGGACCACAGCACGCCAGGCCTCCCTGTCCTCCACTAGCTTCCGGAGTTCGCCCAATTTCATATTCATTGCTTCGGTGACACTATCTAACCATCTCATCCTCTGCCGCCCCCTTCTCCTTTTGCCTTCAATCTTTCCCAGCATGAGGGTCTTTTCTAAAGAGTCCTCTCTTCTCATGGGGTGGCCAAAGTACTTGAGCTTCAGCTTCAGGATTTGTCCTTCCAGGGAGCAATCAGGCTTGACTTCCTGGAGGATTGACCGATTGGATCTCCTTGCAGTCCAGGGGACTCTCAAGAGTCTTCTCCAACACCATAATTCGAAAGCATCTATTCTTTGGCGCTCTGCCTCTCTTATGGTCCAGCTCTCACAGCCATACATTGCTACTGGGAAAACCATCGCTTTGACTATGCGAACCTTTGTTGGCAGGGTGATGTCTCGGCTTTTTATGAAGTTGTCTAGGTGCTTCCTTACAGCATGAAAAAACCCAAATCCAAAATACCTTCTCGACAAAGACAGCTGCATACATACCGTCACTGCAACACATGTTCACAATGATTTCTAGAGCGGTCTGCTGAGCCAGGAGCAAAGCTGCCACTTCTTTCAGCTCCTGTGTGCTGCGCTGTAGGAGCAAAGAAACTGGCGTCATTGTGATGGGCGGCCTTTGCAGGTATTTAGAAGTGACACCTGGGAATCTTGGGAAAATGCCTCTTCTCCCAGGTCTCCCTTAGAGACAGCTAACAGACTATGCAGACAAATCCTCCAAAGAGAGCATCTTACACTCAATTCTGGACAGGAATATGAAAATTCATTAAAGAGACAATATTCCCCCCCCCATACATTCTATAGGCTATTTTTCCCACCAGGAAAGGAAAAGATGGGGTGAAAGGAGACAGAAAGAAAAATTGAAGACAGAATCCAAAAAACTCGGTAGAACAGTGGTTCTCACTGTTTTCAGACCAGGACCCACTTTTTAGAATGCTACTGAGGTGATATCATTAATCTGGAAGTGATGTCATATCTGGAAGTGACATCATTGAGCAGACAGTGCCATCATTGCGATGTAATAAAAATGACCCTCTTGGAATGCCTCCTGGCATTCTTGGACTGCAGCAGTTGGACTGCACCGTGAAACATCTCTGACCGAAAGCAAGGTGAGGACAAATTATTATGTAAAAGCATGGAACTAAAACCAAAATTAAAAAGAAGGAGTAAAGCAAGAGTCAGGTCTGCAGCTTCCTAGATGGCTGCTCCCAGCTTTACGCAACCCACATGACATCAGATCACGACCCACAGTTTGAGAAACACTGCTGTAGGCTGCTCCCACCCACCCTCAGGAAAGAAAAAAAAGATTGGATGAAAGGAGAAAGAAAGAAAACCTAACAACAAATCTAAAAAACATGGTAGAACGTATTTGTGAGGACCACCTAAAGCCCTGGGCCACCTGCTGCCTCAACAGGTCTAAGCCCAGCGGCATCATGCAGCCGGAACGCTGGACGGGAGGAATGGGTGAGCGGCAGCCCGCCCGTTGCGTACTGCTCCGTTTTGCCATCTTCCCCGCCCCCGGCGAAGACGATGAAACGGAGTGGTACGCAACGGGCGGGCTACCGCTCACCTGTTCCTCCCGTCCAGCGTTCCGGCTGCATGACGCCGCTGTTTAAGCCCCAACATCTCCTGTTTCAATCAGCATTGCTCACAGAAGGCAGACCCAGCCCAACCCACACCAGCCACACTCACAGGAAGCAAATCCGAAATGTCATTTTTCCTCTTGGCTGTTCCTGTCCGTGTTTCCTCCATTTCTTCAACCTCGTCGAGCACGGCATTGTGCTCCTCGTCCATATTCTCCTCGGCTTCCGGCTCTGCGGAGATTGTCAACCTTTCCACTTCCGCTTTCTTCATCTGAAGAACCGTCTCGCCCGCATCGATCGCCAAACATTCCGAGAAAATCTTCAGGATGGCGTTGACGGTGCCCGCTTGACTGCCAGAGGGCAGGGTGCTCTTGGTATTCCAAACGACACCTTAAGGGGAGAAGAGGCTAGTAAGGGACTTGCGTGACTAGTAAGTCAGACATCAATTCTGGTTATAGGATTTTCATTGCCCTGCACACTTCAGGTGCTATGTTCAGCGGCGTCATGCAGCCGGAACGCTGGGCGGGAGGAACGGGGGAAGACGGCAAAACGGCACAGTACACAACGGGCGGGCTGCCGCTCACCCGTTCCTCCCGCCCAGCGTTCCGGCTGCATGATGCCGCTGGCTATGTTGAAATTTTCAGGGCAATGAAAAGTCGCAAGACTGACACTGACATCACGAACTGGATCCTCTTGAATTATCCCAGCGCTCAGCAGACTCCAGCCTGCAGGCCAGATTAGGCGCAGTACTCAATCTGTGAACAGCGCATATGGTTCAGCAGCGCTGCACCCACGCATCCCACCCAGATTCCGCAGAGAGCGACCCTCTGCACGGTAGCATCCACCCAGAAATCTGGGCATAAAGCCTGCTGGGACCGTGTGCTACAGATGCGACTGCCCCGCACGTTGCTCTGCAGAGTCCAGGTGGGCTTTGTGTTCACAGCATAAGGTACTGTCATGGGTGTCCCAGTATCTGTGGTATCCGCGGATAACTGAAACCATGGATACCGAATCAACGGATACTGGGGAGCGCCTGCATATCTATGCAATTATTCCAAAATCCAGAAAACTCCAAAGTCCGGACACCTTCACATCCCAAGCAGTCCGGATAAGGGATTATCAACCTCTAATTTTACGCTAAGCATCACATGCTGATTAGCTTCAATCCATGACTAGTAACAAAATAACGCGACTCCACATTAATGGCCTGGGGAACCGATACTGTGGCAGGGACTTTGCAACAGATCTTTGTTGCCCTTTGCAATCCTGAGGAAAAAGGGAAACAGGAAGGAAATTCTTTTTTCCCCCAGGCACAGGCTCCTGAAAGAACAAGAGGGGTGGGGAATGGGGAAGAGTTCGGCTTTTTTCTTCTTCTTGCTTTGAGACTCTAAGGCTGCAATCCTATACACCAGTGATTTTCAACCTCTTTCATCTCACAGAACACTGACACTAAGGGCACAATTGTAACCTGGAGTTAGGCCGGCACAAGGGCCACCATAAAGTATGTTTGGACCACTCTCAGAGTCAGAGAGGCCAGCGCAAAGATGTGCGCCATCCTCCCTGACTCTGAGAGTGGTCCAAGCACGCTTTACAGAGGCCCTTGTGCTGGCCAAACTGTGCTGGCCTAACTCCAGGTTAGGACTGCGCTCTAAAATTGTCAATGCATACCATCAGTTTTTTCACAAGTGATGAGGCACACCATACTGCTTGTGTGTGTGGGGGGGGGGAGGGCTCACATCACCCAATGGCCCTACTAACAAATTATCCTCCCCCAAATTCCCACACCTGTGGACCATTCACGGCACACTGGTTGAAAACAGCGGCTATGATGTTTCCCGAGAGTAAGCCCACTGAGTAGACATACTTCTCCAGTAAGACTGAAATCCTAGACACACTTTCGTGGGACCTACATCCCACAAACGTTCCCATTGAACTTAATGGGACCTACATCTCAGCAGTCATGCAGAAGACTGCACCGAAAGCAGCCTTGGGCTTCTCGTATCAGAAGGCAAGGCAAAATAGAAATGTTGGAATAGACAAATTCCAAAACCTCGAGTTTCAC
This sequence comes from Lerista edwardsae, assembly GCA_029204185.1. Classification (NCBI taxonomy): domain Eukaryota; kingdom Metazoa; phylum Chordata; class Lepidosauria; order Squamata; family Scincidae; genus Lerista; species Lerista edwardsae. The sequence continues at coordinate 2,191,078 of JAJKFI010000011.1, forward strand.
AATGACAGCCAAGCAGGGGCTTACAGTTAATAAATCAACACATATGAGCAGAAGATTTAGTCGAGAGGGTTAATGCCTCCGTTTGCCTGAAGATAAAGAACTGAAGATCTGAAGGTCGCCAGTTTGGGACTACCGGAAGTCTCTGTGAGCGGCAGACCTTGTAAAAAACTGTGGCTGATTAAAAGCTAAGCTGTCTCCGGCTGCCTTGTGAGAGGGGGAGTGTGCTGGGTCAGCTGCTTCTCTGGTGGGAGTAGAGAAGCCACTTATCAGCCATCAGAAGACCAACGTGAGGCTAGAAACACTAAATCCAGAAAGATCCATATGTTTGTGTTGTTGTTCTTGTAAGATAGAACGTTTCTGTAAAATTGTAAAAACCTTCGGGTTTACGAATAAAGTCTGCCCATGTAAACCCCCTTGAGTTACAGTCATTGGAATAATCTAATGACCTAAGAAAGGCGTGTGTGTGTGTGTGTAGCTAACACCCACCTGCCACCAGAGTCCGTAGGAGAACGTGATGCATGGTTTTATCAGACGACAACATGACTGTTTCCAAGGCTTGGTGGGCAGAAGCATCAAAAGATGACAGCAAGTCTGGATTATCTTCCGTCACTGCCTGTAAACAGGATGCTGCAAAGACAAGAGAAATACGGACCATTTCCAGTTTCGGTTGCCTGCATATAGCTCCTTTTCCCCCCCTGCCAACCAGAGTTCTACCTGCTGCACCAGAGGCCACCAAGGTTTTCCTGAGGTTCAGGAGATCTCACCTGGCCATGGAGCTCACCTGATCACATGGCCCTTTGGATCACATCACTGGCAACCTTCTTACACTGACAGAAGCCCTGACTGCTAAAGAACTGCAAGGGATTGTCCAGGTTTTCCATTCCCTATATGGGAGGGTGATCACAATGACTTCTCCTGCCACTAGCCAGGGAGGTGCATCCCGCCAAAGAAAAATGAACACGAACCACCAAAGGCCCTTGAGCCCCAATGGGGCTACGTGGATCTGTGCCAGCAAAATCCAAGCAGCCCATGCAAGGCCAACCAGGCCAGGGATGGGGGGGTCGGATCCAGCATGTGGAGGGTCCCTCCCTCGCTCCACCTTCACCACACCCACCCTCCCTTGACCTACTGGGCCACTGACTGCAACGTCCCATTCGGGCTACAATCCTGTATATTGTAAAAGGTGGCGGGTTTTTTGTGAGGGTTCCACAGTGCCCCTGGCTGGTTTTTACGGCTCCCTCGGGAGCTACAGCTCACAGTTTGGGAACCGTTGCAGGAAATGGAAAAGGCAGAATAAAAATGTCTTCCGCCCCCATCAGAAGGTCACCAGGGAGGAGAGAGGAGTCAAGAGGCACCATAAGCAGATCCCGCTGTCCTGAGAAGAAAGAACCAACCCTTTCCCTCTACTTACCTACTGCAATGGCCAGGTCCACATTTGTATGAAATCTCTTCAGATACTGGAGCACAACGGCCAAACATCCTTCTTTATTGAATATAGACACTGCCGTACTATTGCATTCGCTACAAAACCAAAGGCGTTTTAGCAAACACTCCTGAAGAATACAACAGTCCACTAAGAACTCTACTTTGGATTTGACTTATATTGTATAGGCCACTTATAGATCGCCTCTCAACAAGTTTCTCAAGATAGTTTCATTGGTTCTGGAACAAAGGAGAGAGAAAAAAAATCCCCAAATAACCCATACATAAGAATATGGATCCATACAATGAAACCTGAGATGGGCAAGGTCCATTAAACATACACAGGTTGAGATGATCTTTTAATTCATGGTTCAAAAATTATTGTGAAGAAGAAGAGTTGGGCTTGTGCGATCCCCTTTCTCCCTCCTTTGCACACAGAGAAGAGTGAAAGGCCCACTTTTACTCTTGAATAAACCACTGTTTCGCATTCCAGGATATGAGCCATATTTTAATCCTGGTCTGTTTGAATAAACCAGGGTGGAATCCTAACCTGGAGTACATCTGCAACACTCCTGGGCTAGCCCAAGTGACTTTTTTTCAAAATCAAATCAAAAAACCTTTATTGGCATACAAACCCTAATTACAAA
>JAJKFI010000011.1:2209553-2248946 GCA_029204185.1 Lerista edwardsae
GGGGAAGGAAGCCGCCGCTGTGCACCCTGAGCCGGGGCACGCGGCGGCGACTTCCTTCCCCAGGCTGCCGCTCGAGTGCTTAAATCGCCCCAGTGGCAGGCCGGGATGCCGCCGAGGCACCTCGGGGTTCGGGGGCCCGCAAATTAGCGGGCGGGGGGCCGGGGCACCATGCCAATGGCGCCCCCCCACCTTATGGCGCCCCAGGGCACATGCCCTGTGGCACCATACCCTAGATTCGCCTCTGCCCCAGTGCCATTATGTGCCCAGAAGCCACACAATCATAGAGCGTGTCGCTGCCATTCCCCAATCCCTGCCAATTAAGGGAAAAGCAGCAGGGCTCTTCTGGCTGAGGCGTCGCAATGCCCGTGTTTGAAAACCACTGCAATAAGATATTACATAAAAAAGATATAGCAATAGGAAAATGGCATATAAAGCATTTCAATATTACCCACCTTCTGTGTTTCTGGATCTATTAGCCAATTCCAAGCACCAGTTGCTGTACAGACGGACACCACTATAAGAATTACTGATGGAAAACAAAAATATTAGAAGGAACGTGCCTGTTTTACACAACAGGGGAGAATGAGATCTGAGTGACTCAGTTAATGTAATAATCATACAAAATTAGGTACACTCAGTCCTACTGAACCCAGTAAGACTTGCAATCTATCAAACCGTGCACCACATACAACTCCCACTGGGGCCAAAGGGCCTTGAGCTGGGAATCCTGTTCCACCCCATTTCCAGTAGCCACAGAATAGACTTCAAGTAATCTAGAACAGGGGTTTCAAACCTAAGGCTGGGGGACCAGATGCGGCCCTGAAAAGCTGTTTATTATGCTCTTGGGCTCCCCCAGCACCACCATCAGCTGCTGAGCTGGGCTGTAGCAGAGATTTGCTGAAATTGTTCATAGTGCGGTATTCCTCTCAAATAGCTGAAAACACACACACACGCTAGTCCTTCATAGTCATAATAATAGCCAGTCTTTCTTGGAAAGCCTCTGACTTACTTCTCCAGCGTCCTGTAGCTGGTTGCAAGCAGGCTATGTATTCAGTAAGCCTTCTTTCAAAAGCTTTGAGATCTGAAAACAAGAGGCAGCAATATAATTAGGTTTCACCCATGTTAGATACAGCAAACTTCATTTGCAAGAGAACGGTTGCAAATGCCCAGCAAGAGGTCTCGAGATATGCCAAGCCAGGTCTCAAGCTGGCTTGTGGCTTCTCCCATGTCCACCCCCCCCATCATGTACTGGAAACTTCAGGACTGGGTTACTAACTGAGCAGGAAAGTGACAAAACAACAACAACAAAAGCCCAGTTTTGCTGCGTGATTTGCAAAAATCAGCAGGTGACTCTTGTCAACACAGGCAAGTTTTAAGACAAAAAAAAATGGCAACCTGCTATGCAGAGGGGCCAATTGCAAAGCTGGAAACTCTAGTGGGGAAAAGGTCGTTCCCCCCCCCCCCGGGCAGTTGCAGATGCTGGTCCAAAACTGGCCAGTGGGCAACCGCAAATGCTGCCAGGACCTCTGCTATGGGGCAGAAATCTATGGGGGGGAGAAATGGGGTGCAACAAGCCCCCTCTTCCGCGGGGACCCACAATTACCTTCCGCCTGCTCCAGCGAGTTCATTTCGAGGGGGAAGGAAGGAAGAACTTAGCAGACAGCCGCCGTTTCGGAGCCGCGGACCCAGCTACATAGCAAAGCCGACGGTTTTCCTCTTCCTCCCGGCCATCGACGCAGCTCCCGGACTTCCTTCACTGCCTCGGAACCATCGCCTCTTCCCATTGGACAGATTCCTCGCTCAGCGGCGGCTGTTGAATAAGGCGCGTCTCTATTGGGCAGATCCCGAATAAGGCAAGAAGCCCGAGCAGGGAGTTTGCGAAGAAAGGGCAAGAGGGGCGCGCATGCGCGACGGCAGAAGCCCTGTAGCTATTGTCCAGGAGTTGCAGAAGCAGAGCTGGCGTTGCATAGAGATGAGCTCCCGGAATCCTGCTCTTGAGCACCCAAAACAGCTTGACAACTGGGATGATTAATAACCTTAAGGATTGAGGGATTGAGGGTGCTAGCGCCTTGGGGACAGAACTGCCATTTAGGAAGGGGAAAAAAAAGTACTGTGAAGGTGAAATCCTATGATACATTCCTGGGGAGAAGCCCCACTGAGCACAGCTTACTGAGTGGGGCTTACTTCTGAGTAAACATGCATAGGGTTGTGCTTTTCTAAGCTGCCTTGGACACCTTCCAACGGAGAGGGGAAAGGCAGGGTGTAAATATATTAAGGCTGTAATCTTATCATCTGGAAATAAGACCCATTGACTACAACAGGACTTTTCTAAGTAGACTTGCATAGGATTGGGTCCTAATACATGAATATTGCCCAACTCTGCAAGAGCAGGTAGATGCAGAACTGAACATGCACTCTGTTTTTCTTTGCTTTTAAATTGGAGGCCCAATTTGGTTCCTAATTCCCTTAAAAAAAATTCAAAGGTGCAGATGCCGCTAGACCAGGGGTCAGGGAACTTTTTTACCTTTTACCCCAAAATATATTTAGATACGCCGACATTACCCGCTTGATTTGATTTTTAATACAGGTACTTACTAAAACTACCAGTGAAAGATAGGTGTCCTCTCAGGAGAGGCACTGTCCTGTCTCTCTCAATGGCGCAGCAACTAGTCGACTCTACTGAAGAAGCGGGCGGACTTGGAGGCGGGGCCCAGGCCATCATGCAGGGAAGCATGTTATACACAAGGGCCTGACATACTGCACTGCGTCAGGTCCTTGTACACTACAGTACTGTAACACACACAGCCGGCATGCATATAGAACAGTGATGGCGAACCTCTTGGGCTTGGTGTGTCAGAAATTTGGAAAATTTGTAACTCAGCTCTGCTGGTGTGTCAAAACAACCCCCCACCCATCCCCGCCAGACCAAAAAAAAAATTACATATTGGAACCCATTGCTTTTCATTTGATTAATTAATGAGCTTAATTAATGCACGAGGCTTCTGTAGTACGAAGACACTGCGGGGGGTTTAAGCCCAATTTATTTAATATTGTAACAAATCTGCGGTTCCTCTGTGGAATTACTTGGGGGTGGGCTCAGCCCTTATTTCATTTGTACTGTAAGCCGCCAGCCACAAACTTCCCTCTGTAAAGCGTGTACTATTTCCTGCCCTTTTAAAATTCTCCTGTGCTTGATCAACACCTTGAGCCAGGAGCTGCCAATGACACTATTGCAGCACGGACTTAATACCAGACACAGACGGGGAAAATGACAGCACTCCGGAGGAGCACTTGGATGCGCCAGGCAATCACCCAAACATTTCATCTGTTGCTGCAGATCAGAACGCTTGGAACGTTGCGTGCAACAAAGCCTCGTCCTCGGCTCCCTGGTCTCAGACAGCGCTGTGCCTCATCCTCTATACTTGACCCTCCTTCTCCTTTTGTGCTCGCTTAAAAACCCAGAAAGAAGCCTTTACTCACCAGTTCAATGGCCAGACCCCCGCCTCCAACCAGCCACCCCATCCTACGAGTGCACAATGCAGCGAGGCAGGCGGCGTGCACTGCAGTCCTGCTATGGAACACTCAGCCTCTCAGCCACCCCGGCCAGCCAATGAGGGTGCCGAAGGCTCCGCTAAATTATCAGGCTGCTTCCTCATTGGCTACCCAATTAGCGTGGCTTGGCTGATCAGAGCGCGGAGACATGCCGCAGGGCTTGTCGCCCGAGTTTAAAGAGAGAGACGGAGGCGCAGATAGCGGGCGCGCGGAGGAACAAGTCTTTGCAAAGAATCACTTAGATTCATATGCATGCCCGGCTGCCGTCCATTACCCCCAGGAATTTCATTTTTACCCCATTTGGGGTAATTTGCCCCTGTTCCCTGACCACTGCGCTAGACAATGGTCATGGGATTTAAGCTAGCCTGTACTCCAAAATTCCTTTTGGACAATTCAAAAGCAAAGGTATCCAGCAAAGACTGGCCCTGTGAACTTGATCACCCTCAACTTCCTTAAGGTTATTATTCTACCTTATATTAAGACCATGGTTCCATCCTGCCTATTCCTTTCTACTTCTTTCTACTCTTGACTGGTAGCCAACGACTGAGGGACAAGACCTCTTCTACCCTGTCACCCAACATCTTTTTAACGGACATAGCTGGAGTTTGAACCCCAGATCTTGACCCAGTTTGAGAATCGCTTGTCTCTAAGCTAATGGCCAGCACCATATCGTGTGGCAGTGAATTCCATAGGCTAATTATACACTCTATACCTTTTACCTGTCTTGAAAAGTCAGCCGTGTTTGTTTATACCAGTGTTTCTCAAACCTTTCAAAAGCTCTAGTATAGAGGCTGCTGCCTGATTTATACATGCAAAGGGGTGTTGCAATAATGGTGATTGATGGCTCCCCACAAGTAGCAAATTGTTTAACCCTTGATGCGCATAGTCTAATCCAGGGGTGTGTGTTTGCGGGTATAATTTTTCCCCCACACCCTGCATAGTTCACTGCAACTAAATATTTGCATAAAACATAGCAGAAAAAAGTGTCCGTGAAGCACGGCAAAGCGAACGCTACTTTAGCACAGTTGCTAAGAACCTGGGCAGGACCGGGACACCGTCTCCTGGCATCTGAAGAAGTACACCAGAGGCCCCCCCTTTACCCGGCCGTGTTCTAGTTCAGCCGTCTTCAGCCTTTTTCATTCCCATAAGTTGCCACCACCCCACAACGGAGGCTTCACAACCCCATTGGGGGTAGAAAAGCCATGTTTTGGAGGGGAATGTTTTGGACAGTCAGATGCCAGGAGGATGATAAACAGCGGTATCTGCTGCTTGACTGCAGCGTTTGGGGCTCTTCAGCCTAGAAAAAAGGCGCCTGAGGGGGGACATGATTGAGATATACAAAATTATGCATGGAAGGGATAGAGTTGATAAAGGGATGTTCTTTTCCCTCTCTCAAAACACCAGAACCAGGGGGCATCCGCTAAAACTGAGGGTTGGGAGAGTTAAAACAGATAAAAGGAAGTACTTTTTTACCCAGCGGGTAGTTAATCTGTGGAACTCTTTGCCACAGGAGGTGGTGATGGCATCTGGTCTTGCTGCCTTTAAGAAGGGATTGGACAGATTTCTGGAAGAAAAGTCCATTGTGGGCTATAGGCAATGATGGGTTGTAACCTCCTTACATTGGTGGTGGGCTACTTCAGAGTACTGGGTGCAAGGGAGTGGCAACAGGATGCAAGCATCTTGTTGTCTCATGCCTCCCTGGGGCACCTGGTGGGCCGCTGTGAGATACAGGAAGCTGGACTAGATGGGCCTTCGGCCTGATCCAGCAGGGCTCTTCTTATGTTCTTATGAGCCGCCCCCCCCCAGTGGTGGTATGCAAATAAATTAACAGCCGGTTCTATGTCCCCCTTTCTTTGTACTGCTTCTTACTGCAGCGCTACTTTTTGTGTATCAATAAATTAGCAGCCGGCTCTGCAGAACTGGTGAGAAGTGGCTGAATTTCACCACTGTGCACGACCCCATTGGGGTCCCAACGTGACGTCAAAGCTGAGGAACCCGGGTCTACTGTAACCCGTCACTCTCGCGACCCCCGGGGGTTCCCGGAACCGCAGTTCAGGACCTGCTGCGTGAGGTTGTACCGCGGCGCACGCCATTATTACCCACACATTTCCTTAGAAGGAGTCATAGTTGGCGCACGGCGCCCCCAGGTGCGAGCCCCCTGCCGTGCGGCCCACGAAGCCGGGCACAGCCAGCCACTCACAGGGGACTCGCAGGAGGCGCCCCAGAGGGAAGGGTTGGCGCGAGGCGTTCGGCCCAGTCCGGCGCTGGGCCTGCAAGTGGGTTTTTGTGCCCCCCCCCCACTGCAAAGAGGAGCCATTGTTGGCAGGTGACCATGGCAACCAGGTAGGCCCCGGCGAGGCCTGCCCTTCCGCGAGGGCTGTGCGCCGGCGGGCGGCGCTGTCCGAGGAGGCCGCCCGTTCCCCAGCCGACGAGACGGGAGGCCGCTGGCGGAAGGGGAGGAGCCGGGGATGGGGCGAGAGAGCGTGTGGTGGTGTCTCCATTTCGCACAGCTGCCGCCGGCCGCGTCGTTATCAGCGTCCGCTGCGAGAGGCGAGGAGAGGAGAGGAGAGGAGGCGGTGGCTGCGATCATTGTGAGAGTGGGGCGGATGGGGGGGGGGGGGCTTAGAAACGGGCTTGGGGTGTAGGGGTCCCCCCAAAACAGCCATTATTTTTCTCTCTCCCCCCTAATCTATTTGTGTATCCACCCCCTCGGGAGCGTCTATGGCCCAGCCTGGACGTTATTCATGGGGTTGCCAGATGCAAACTGGGACAGAGTGCCTGTGCCTTTAACTAGGGTTGCCAGATGCAAACTGGGACAGAGTGCCTGTGCCTTTTGACCATTGTATAGCAGAGGAAATTTGGATAGGGGCAGCTTTTGAAACCTTTCGATGCTGAGCTGCACTTGCCCAAATTCCCTCTTCTATACTACGGTTAAAAGTATTAGACACTCTGTCTCAGTTTGTATCCAGTAACCCTAGTTACGCTGAGCAAGTTGCTAACCCACTTGAGGCTGCAAGCTGGGGTGTGCCTTCCCACCTCGCCATGCAAAAAAAAGACAAAAAAAAACAGAAACGCAGAACTCTCTTGTATGTAACAAAGTGGCAAATCTGGGAGAAAGGTCAGTGCTGAGCCTCACACACACACCCCGCAGTGTGCTGGCTCACTGCATGCAGTGAGAGTTTTTGTTTGTTTTTGCTTGCATGGAGAAGTGTTCTAAAATGTGGCATGCACACCCCAGCAATGCTCCAGGGTTATAGAGGTTGATTATCCCTCATCCAGACTGTTTGGGATGGGAAGGTGTTTGGATTTTGGATCTGTCTAGCTTTTGGAATAATTGCATAAACATAATGAGAAATGCTTCTGCTTGCTCTTCTTACTGTTACCCATTTGGGTGTCTGCTGGCCTCTGACATCTTTCAACAGTGACACACACCACAGAGCAGAGAATGGAACTTGCAGCCTGTAGGTGGAAATGAGCACAAGACCTTCTTTCTACAGAAAGATTAAAAAAAAAAAAAAAAGAATTGGACAGAGTCTGGATTCTATATAAGGGATTTCTACTTATACTTCTTCGCTCCTCATAACTTTATTTTTTAAGAAAAAGACATAGCACTTTTCCTCCTATTGGGGAAGTGCTCAAAATGACCTCCTGCAAAGACTTTAAAAAAGAACCACTTTCTGCCTAGGCAGAGAAAAGCGGGGGTACAAATATTTTAATTAAATTAATGATCATGCATTCAAAGCAAAATAGAATTGCAAAAGCAAGTAGCAAGCCCCCAAATAGTGTAGATTGGATCTGTGCCTCTGGAGATTGAGGATGTGTGTGTATGAAAGAGGGGGGGGGTTGTTGGGGTTAGGGAGTGCGGTTTTGTGGGAGGCAAAATTAGATCTGGAAAGTCTTGTTGAAGATGAAGCAACTGGACTATAGAGATTGTGTGCCTTGGACTGGCAGACTCTGCCCATCTAATGTTGACACTTCCCATTTAGGCTACCATTTTTGATATTGTGTATATCTAGCAAAATTGATACTACATGTCTTTTTTTTGCTTCCGCTCTTGTGTGCATGTGTTTTCAACAACATACGTAATGATGATTTTTCAGCAGTCTGTAATTACGTCTTGTGCTTCCTAGGCAGAAAGCCTCCTGAGAGTGTAGTGTGTTTGTGGGTTTTACCCTTGTTATGATGGAAATCATGAGGTGTCAGCACTGTATTGGGTATATATTTTGTAAAACTATAAGGGTGAATGGAACCCTAAAATTGAGCCAACTCCCTACCGCTAGCCATTTAAGGTGGGATCTGGCCCATACCTCTTATCTGGGATTTCTTGCACAATCCTGATTCTTAATGGGAGAGAGGATGCTTGTTGGTTCCACAAATGTAGAAATCAAGGAAATGTTATGTTTAGTGTATGTTATGTTACATGAGGTTTAGTGTAGCAGTAAATAACTTGGACTTCAGCCAGTCTGATTTATGGAAAATTCCTTCTTCTGAATGGGAATTAAGAACATCAGGGGAGTGTTCTTTAAAGCAAACTGTAATTGAGAGCTAGCACCTTGTGTACTGGTTCTATTTTTGCAATCTTTCCTGTGTTGCTATATAATAAGAGGAGAAGGAATGTGTGAATCGAAGAATGTACTAAAAAGCTAGTAGCTACAGGCATGTCCGGGTATCTGCTGGGGTTCTGTTCCAGACCCCTTGGTGGATACTTGAAACCGTGGATACTGGGGGTGTCTTTTTAAAGATAGGGGAACATCTGTGGTTTTGCTGCAATAAGGTAAAAAAAATTGTTTAATGTTCCCCTATCTTTTTATAGTTGTCTCAGTGTCCACGGATAACTGAAATTGTAGATACCAAATCAGTGGATACCAGGGGATGCCTATTTGATTTTTTGGTAAGAAAAGTCATATTGCTGAGAGATCAAATAAATTGTTTTTGTTTCAGTAATGCACTTAACGTCTGAAGGAAAATCAGGCAACAGGTGGTTAATCATTGCAAGGCTAATCATTGCAAGAATAATTTATATGAAGGGAAAGTCTATGAAATTTGTGATGTCTGCTTTTTTAGCACTTAATTTTACTCCAAAGAAAATAATGCCTTTTTTTCCATTTAGAAACTAAAATGTCTTCGTGGGTCAAAGTAACCTCAGATCAAGCACAAACACCTGTTGCAGTAAATAGGTAAAAATGAAACTGTTATTATTTGTATCTGTGTAATTTAGAATAAAAGGTCTGGTTGGAATTTTCATAATCCTCGAAGCTGATAATGCATTGTTTTCCAAATACTTCCATTTTAAAAGTTAATATAATGCTCTTTAATTTTTTTATTCCCAGTGTATTGGGTCATTTCATTTGACAAATTATGCATTGTAGTGCTCATCTAAATGAGTTGAAATTTGTATTTAATAATGTGTGGGATAATTCCATTGACGTCATTGAAAATTGTGTATGTAAATACAGGTATAAACCTCTTATAAGTTGGAGACTATATTTAATGTGCATGTCATGTTGCCCTTTTTCTCTTGTCTATGTCCTTAACATCTCATTCGCTTATGCAAAAAGTGGTGTCCATTAACTCATGAACTGTCGCAAGAATTATTTGAAATATTAGTATCAAAACAACCTAAGGGGCCAATCGAAACCTGTTACTGTGGACGGTACACTTGTACCACCCGGGCAACTGTCATGCATGGCACTGTAAAGCACCTCCAGGGCTGGTGGTAAGTCCTTGCTGCCGGTGCTGAGGCAGCACCGTGGCAACGCTGCCCATGTGCACCCTGGAGGTGAGCTGTGAGCTCACCACTCACCGACGATGCAGGACCAGTGGCGCCTCTCCCTGCCGGTTCCTGACTGAGTAAGGCCTTACTTGGAGGCCCTCGCATCTGTACTGGCTAAATAGCTGGCTCAGAAGCGAGTAGACCCGTCGCCCGCCCTGTGCCCCTACTGCAGGGAAAGGTCTATACGTTGGGGGAAATCTGTGCTATTTTCTATAGCGTTGCTGTAATGAGTGCTTCTTGAAATATATCCTCTGCATAAATAACCCACACTCTTTTCATTTTGGGTCCAGGCATAGACCCGGATGGATTCCCCGACTTTTGGAGTAAGTACTCATCAATGGCTATGTTTAAATCATTAAGTAGCTTTGCAAACTTCAGGCTCATATGTGAAAGTGCCGCTCGTAGTCATTTAAAAAACAAAACTGCTTTATTTCACCCGTTTTTCTGGGTTGTTGCTCAAAGTAGCTTTTTCTCTGTATTGGTGTCAGTTTTCTAATAAGCATTACTTTTAAAATTGACCCTTTTAGCATTCTATACATTTCTTTTCACTCGGATGTGGGTTTAATGAATACTCTTGTTGAATCCACTGAAGCATGTCTGTGATCTAGAATTGACATCCGACCACTACACCCCCAAAAACAATGCAAAGCAAAATAGTTCTATGGGAACAGATAAGAGCTTATTAAACCAAGAAGTTTCTGGTTCTTCATCTGCCTTGGAACACAAAGCATGTGAATGAACCTCTTCTCTGATTTCTCAAGTCGTGCATTTGTGATCTCACAATTAGATTCTTAGCCTAGTAATTATCTTGTAAGTCGTCATTTCACTTCAAGGAGCACCATATTTCGTACTGGAATGTACAGATCCAAATGGGGCCACTTCATATCTTTGCCCAAAGTCTGAATACCTCAATTCTCAAGTTTTGTGTGAGGAAATAGTTTGCCATAGTTCTTCAGCCTTTGTGCACTGGCCATGCAACATCTGGTCCGATGTGACCCAGATTTTCACTGCGGGCTTGACATAACTGGAACTAAGAAGCACCTAATTATTATATAAAGTACTGGTAGACAAATACTTGGTTTACAATGTGATACCTCATGCAATCTTATGGCCAGCTTAATTCTTTCAAATTCGGACTGTTAAGGTTTTTTCAAACACCTTTCCAAAATACATTAAGGGTTAGCAACTCTTCAAAAAGCCCTTACCACTTAATGCAGTTGAAGTTTAAAAAGTCTGTAAAACGCTTTTAAAACTATACCCTGTGGAAAAAGCATCAGTACCAGGCAGTGCCTGAAAGATCTTCTGCCTGGGAGAAAGTTGACCTTGGAAGTTTTGTTTCAGTGGCGGCGGCTGAGTACCTCCCCTATGCCTTGTGCTCTTGTTCTGATCCAGCCTTTTAAGAACTTGATGGGGAGGGGGAAAGACAGGAGATGTCCTTCACGGTGCTTGCATGTTTTGGGGTCCTCCACCAGTATTTCTGTAGATAAGAAAAAAACGTTCAAGTCCTTTTCTGCACTATGTGAAATGGTTTTCAGCACTTCAGCATTTTGTGCTTCCGGGATGCATTTAAGGAGTTTTGCTGCAGTCAAACAGGATGTCCTAATAATCCTCTTCCCTTATTCCTTGCTCCTTCTAGTATACATCCATACAGATCCTATCCAAAGGGCACCTACTCGCCTGCAGATGGTTATGCAACGGAATATGAAGATGCTAACAGGTAAGAGGATCTGTAACCTCTTAAACAAGGAACCTATAACTGCTAAAAAGAAATGGAATTAAACAGGAAACAATGGCAGTCCCAGCAGCATAAATCACCTTCCCCCCAACATGAAATTCAACAGTATACAGTGCAATATGGTATATGCCTTTATAATATAGTTTCACAGTAATAATCCTGGCTTCAGATTTAAAAGCATGTGTCTTGCTCAACTTGATGCTATCGATAGTATCAATCACATCAATGCCCTTGTACTTGATATCCAGACTTGATATCCATGTTCCTGTTAAGTATTCAGTGGCTTATATAACCGGCATTGCCCTGTATAACCAGTGATGTGCTGTATCAAGAGTAGCTAGTGTGCAAATATTTAAAGTACCCCCTCCCCAATATTCTCTAGCAAGTGATGTATTATAAACATATTCCCCTGCCTTTAAATGTATTAAGATGAGTTGCTGTAATATATCTGACTGATGTGCATCTATAATATATCTAGCCGATTTTCTTTTGTATTCCATATGCACAGCTTTGAAGAACTCTTTGGACAGCAGTATCGCCCATCAACTGGGAATGAAGATAATTTTGAGAGATACCACTATTCTCGAAAAGGTAAGAGGCTGTTTCTGGGATGATGAAAGAGCCATTCCTAGCCCATTATGAAGCAGGTAATGGTGAGGGTCCTTACTACTGAATCTTACTACCTGGCCTGGAAGTTGGTTTTTAAGCAAGACAACTGCCTTAAACAACTTGTATGTATCCCTTTTCTTACAGAAAACCTAACTTTTATTTGTAAATAAGGGGTGGGCTGCATTTAAGCTTCATCTTTGCTTTGTTAGCAGCACTGACTTCTTCATTGTGTTTGGATATCTTTCTAGATGATGACCACACCAAGGATGTTCATCGGGATAAGATGTACTTGCAGTTTTACCAGCAGATAGAGAAGGCATATGATAGAAACAGACCCTCGGACTGTGTCATTGTGTCCATCAGCAAGGATCAAGCGTAGGTCTATTTTTTTAAGATTTTAGCTGCGCTTTGAAACTAACACAGTCATAATCTCGCCTTTAGCACGTAAATGTAGCTGGCCCCATTGGGGTTCCTGTAATTTCTTAGCTAATGTGACACAAACCTCTGGAGGCTGTGAAATTCTAAAGTGTAAACCAGTGTCCTTAACTGTGGGTGTGGGTCTGCCTCAAGTCCTGGGAGGGTGGCTTAGAAGGGCAAAGGGGCAGATTCCCAGGTGCTTTTCTCCCATCTGTGCCCCAGAGGAAGGGATTGTGCATGGAGGGTTCAGCAACTGACATTCCACTTCACCATTTAAATCTCCTCCCCTTCCCTTCCCTGATGGTCATGTGAACGGGGCAGGCCTTCCAGTGCTGCCACCATAGTCCGGACTTTTAACTCCTACCGTTATCAATGGGATTAACTCATGTACCTCTTGCAGCTCGTTTCATAATACTGGTTTTTTAAGGAGCCCTAAAAAATCTAGTCATTGTGACTTCAGATTCCGTCAATTAATTTACCAATTAGGCAGATACCTATATTTAAACAAGAATAACCTGTCCACCACACATACCCCTACTTCTTCATGTTCCTTCTTCCCCGAATATTTCCACACATACACAGATCTGTGAAACATACACAGATCAGTTTATCCTTTGCATATTTATTATAAATGCCTTTCATGTTTTAAAGATACTTAACAATTGCAAACATTTCCTTCATAAAGTCAAACTGCTCATGCAGTGTTGATAATTTTTTAAAACATTTCTTGACATGGTAATATCTTTTTGAAGTGGGAGGTTTGAATGCTGGACTAAGTGGCACGTGGCTGCCAAACAGCGCCAGTTCAGAGAGTGGCATGGAGCTGTACTGGACCTCGAGTATTGATCAGCTTGGTGACCTGGGAGCTTAACAAGATTACTTTCACTGTCTTGCTCTCCTTGACTGTTTTGTTTCAAGCTTATTTTGAATGCCAGGAACTTCAGTGAAGTCAGTAGTGATATTTTGGCATACGCTGTCACTGCTTAAATGGTTTTTATTTCTTCATGCTCTTCATAAAAACAAAATATTTGCAGTCACAAATATTAACGTCCACACAAAGTATACGTCCTCTCATATACAGTTTTACATAAGCAATTTTTTTCCCTCTCAAACCTCGCCTAGCACATAGATGCTCATCAGACGGACATGATGCTACCATTTTTGTTAATGAAAGTTTGGGAGTTCTGCAATGTCTCAATCCAGCCTTCCTCCCTTGCCATTCCCCTCTGACTTTTCCATCCCTTAACCAGCACTCCTTAATTTGCATTCCCAAATTATCCCCCTGAAGTCTCCTTATCAGTTCTCAGCATGGAGTTCAGTACCTTTATGAAGCACTTGCAAACCTGTGTAAATTGCCATAATTTGCTGTAGTTTTTACTAAATGAGTCATCAACATCACTTGAATAGTTGATTCACCCAAGATCTTGCTTAAATCTTATCAAGCCTGGTTTGTTGTCTTTTTAAGATTTCCTGGATGTTACACTACTAAAATAATGGGTCTGTATTAGCTATCTTAGTACACTATTTCTACATTGATAACCTCTTCCAGCTTCCCACCCAGTAATATTTGGAAGTGCTGGATCCATTTCTACCTTTTATCTGTGTTCTTTGGGCACATAACAATCCAGCTCAGGAAACCCCTGAGAGCCGGATAAGCTAGAGGTATTGATCATTGGGATTCTTTCTAGATTTATTCCTGATGTCTTCATATATGTGGCTACTTGGCCACTTTCTTTTTCATTGCATGGCCACCTAGAGCCATCTGGGAGAGTCATTCTTAAAAAGAAAAAAAAATCTCTCATTACATTTGAACAAGCATTTTCACAATGTTACTCTCAGTTGTTTGTCCTTGCAGAGACAGGTGACGTTAATGCCTGTTTCTAAAGCATCCTTACATTCTAGTATCTATATTAATTTTCAAGTGAATACCTCAAGCTGCACTTGCAGGTCATAGTTTTAACATTTCAAATGCAACGTGGGGTTGATATGCCTAGATGCAATTAATACACATTTTTAATCATGGAAAGCCCAATCGACTCTTACGCAAACTTGTTGTAAAGGGCAGAGTATTTATAGTAAATCACAATATAGCCCCTGGTTGAGTTAGGTGGCTGCCGTTTCATGCCATCTAAGTGGATTAACTTGATCATTTGCCCCACATAACCATAGCCTTTGGAACTGAGTTCATGTCTACATGGAATTACCTAGAATTGCAAGCCTAGTTGCATTGGCATGGGTCCATAACATAAGCCTGGGTTCCATTTGTAAAGTGCCCCTCTAAGTGGAAGACTACATGCAATGCCATAATCTAGTAGCCATTTTTTAAAATTACCTGCAATGTAATTCTTGCTTTCCTACCTCTTACTACTCTTGACTTTAAAAATGTATGTAAAATCCTAGAACAGAAAGGAGATTTGTGTTGGTTACTCTGCTTCAGTCATAATTTCCAAGCATACACTTCCCAACAAAGAAACAACCACTATTTCTTATGAGCATGCACTCTTGAAACTCTTTTCTGTCTTTGAGAAATGTGATTATCACTGATGCCCGGTGGTTTGCTCACTAGTAGGCAGCTTAGGCACAGTCTGTTGGAGAAGTTCTCCGCCAGTTGCCCTTTTGAGATAAGACCTGTGCTCTTATGCAATTTAACCACTTTGCAACAGCAGGGCTTCTGCAGAATTTCCTGTTCAGTCATACCCATCTATCCTAACCTGAAATTCCAGAGCGCTTCACTTTATATGGACCGCTCAGGCGAGCAAGGTCTTTGCCATTCAGTTTGTATGGTGGACGGGTCTGTGCTTCCAATAAGGGAAGCGCAAGCAAATGGGGGAAATATTCTCTACCCAAGAATCGATAAGCACATATGTAAAAGTGAAGATTAAAAATTTTTTAGAATTATAAGAAATCAGTTTTAATTGTAGTTTTTATTCTCGCCTCTTATCTGTGCCCTCCTGTTGGGGAAACCCGTGGTCTGATGGAAGCTGAGGTATACACAAGTGACTGATTAGTGCTTAGCATATCTACTTGGGAGTAAATTTCACTGGATCCCAGGTGCAAGGGAGTGGCAACAGGATGCAGGCATCTTGTTGACTTGTGTGCTCCCTGAGGCATCTGGTGAGCTACTGTGAGATACAGGAAGCTGGACTAGACGGGCCTTTGGCCTGATCTAGCAGGGCTCTTCTCATGTTTTTATCCAGTGGGGCTACCTCCCAAGTAAGTGTGTGTGGGATTGTGGTATGCGCCTGCAATTCTCCAAGCTGGAGCCGAGCTTGTCTATTCACTTGAAATGACTGAATGCCATACTGTTAACACACTTCTGATTCTTCCATGTACCAAAACTGACCTTGCACTCCTCAGCACATACTTCAGGGCCGCAGCTAGAACACGGGCGCCTATTTTCTTGATTTGTAAAATAACCTGCTTCTTTTTTTCTTCCTTCAAGGGAATATTCTACAGCCATAGGCCATCGGTTGCAAGATCATGGCCTTGTGGTGGAAATGATTTACCTTACATCCGAATCAGGTCTCACACGTGCCCTCCAAGAAGTTAAAAATGATGGTTCCCCATTTTGCATACTTGTTGAACCATCCAATGTAGCACTTTCCTCTTGCACCGTAATCATGCTTCATCAGTCTATCAAAAGTAAGTTTAGCTTCATTCAGAAACTGTCCCAACTCAAAAATGCTGCCTCTTTTCTTTGAACACACAAACACTGAAATACCACACAAGTTGGGGTAATACTCCTAACTGGAAATTAAAATACATAGTGCTGAAAAACAAATTTTTAAACACAAACTTCTGTATCTATTAAAACAATCATAAAAGTATGCTTTGCTCAATGCAGAAGCAGAGTATATGTCCCTTTTTTGTATTTGAGACTTTTCCCCCCTTATCAGGGGGAAAAATGTGGCTTAAGCAAACTATATTGTCTTGATGGATTAAATCAAAATTGCATCTTTCACCACCAGCTTAGTACTGTTCCTCTGCATGTCAGGGATGGTTCATAAAATCGTTCCAAGCACAAAATTAACCTGTTTTACATGAGTGCACTCTTTTCAAGTGCTTCGAAAAGCAAGCATTACACTTAGCGTTTGTTAAGTGTACTCAACAGGGTTTTTACTGAATCACGAACATATAACATTGAGTTTAAAAGCTGAAACGTAGTAAAGTTGGCTCTTAATGCCAGAATTGAAGAGTGTCAAAGCACCACTTTTTTTTTGTCTTGTCTTGATGTATTTTAAAAAGCAAGGTATCTCTCTTCTCCATAGTACACCGTAATATGCCCATGGAAGATGCATTGGCTCTGATAGCTAAAGTGTTTCAGAACATTTTTGGTGAGCGCGGACAACAGGAACGCACAGAGATTTCACACAAAGCCGCTGATCTGACGGATGACTACCTAGAGCGGGAGCTCTATGAGAGTTACCATGTGCCGCTAGGCATTAAACACCTCCTCTTTCTGTTAAGTGAGGGAAAACATTTGTATCTGGAAGAATTGAATGCAATAAGTGACTACCTGAAGACCAGGAGAAGTAAGCTTGAAGGTATTCCTGATTTTCCCCATCTTTATCCCAAGAATATCCCTATAAATTCCACTTTTCCAAAACTAGCCCCTGGTTACATTTTGCATAAAAGTTACGTTAAAACAAAATCCCAGAACATGAAGTTTAAATCCCTTCCTGTAAAAACCCACTTCATATATGACTGCAGTTGTAAGCAAAGGATTCTGATACACATCATTCCAGATTATAGTTTCCCATAGGTGATATCGGGCAGCTTTCACTTGGGGTATTTGACTCTGTTCAAAATGGATCCACCAACAAGTTGCGTGCACACACTTGTATGTACCCTGCACTATGCGGATACACACTATCCCTGTTTATCGACTAGCCCTTATTCGTGAGAGCAGATTCTCATTCGTATGCAAGAGGGAATTTAAGTCCCATTTGCACAGCAGCCGGGGAAACTGCAGCCTGCCCTTGTTGAGTTGGATCGCTTTCACTTCTTGCTGAGTTTTGACTGTTGGGCAGGCAGATGTATTTAACTGCAGAAGGGAGACAGCAGTAAAACGTCCCAGGCAATAGTGGTTCCTGGAAGGGGAGCCGCCACCACACTGAGGGCTAGTTCTCTGTAGGGTGATCCCTTATCCACAGACCTCTGGTTGAAACTCCTTCCAGCTGTTCTGAAGGGCAGCCGTGCCCCTCGCAAGTCCTGATAACAATCACATTTCACGTGGCAACACCCATCCCATTCATGCTTAAAGTCAGATTACGTGAAACCTTAACGTTCGGGAAAAACAATAGCAAATACCTGCCGCTAGATCCTTTGAACAGCAACCACAAAAATCTAGACACTCACTACTTAAAGCATTAATAAATCCTACAACTTCCAGCAATCTAACTTGAGTCCTCTTTTAAAAGATAAGATTTGTCAAAAGAACGGGCGGTTAAAGAGTACGTTAGTCCCATAGCGAGTGGCAACCGGCGGCCTTTGCTATTGCTGTCAGGTGCTCTCTGATGATCCTGCCCTGCTCGCTAACTCTTCCTTCTCCTGAACCAGGCTTTGTTGCAGGGACCAAAGATTTAGCGGCTGAGGTCGACGACTCCATGTATCCAGCAATGGTCAGGCCAAGTACTAGCGCTCTCCCCCAGACTCTCGGCAAACCCCCACCTCTTCTTCCAACCCCCGGCCGAAATCCTGTATTGGGCCAGTCGGCCGTACCTTCAGCTAAACCAGCCTTGTTGGGCGAGAGACCGTTGGGAGGTCTCCTTCCCACCCCAGGTTGGTAAAAAACCTCTTCGTTTTCTTAACGTGCTTATCAAATTATTTAAGACTTAGGACGGAGCGGAAGAAGCAGCCCGAAACGTGGATGTGACCAATGGTTAACCCCGAGGCAAACAGCTGGCGCAAGGCAAGAGTCCTGGGGTAACTAATGAACACCCAAATCCTCCCCGAATGGATCCATGCAGATGAATCCGCTTGATCTAGTAGAGCCATTAAATTTCCAATTCATGTATGTCCAATGTTATATATGCAGTATCAATGACTGTTTACTATTCCCTTGCATACGGCCCAAACTGGAATATAGTTGGCTGCTCTCGAATAGCTGCAGGCGCTTGTCAACAGGCAGCTTGTGTTAATGCAAATAATGTTGTCCTCTTCCCCCCCCCCCAAACAGGAATGCTTGGTCCAAAGGGGCAACCTCCACCTCTTCTAAACAAGTCTGCTAAAAGACCACTTCACCTCGTTCCTCCTCCGCATCTGCCTGCAAAGAGACCACTGCTTGGTGGTAGACCTGGCCTGCTGCCCACACCAGGTAAGGGCTGGGCAGTCTTTGGTGCCTGGGCAGAAACGGAGGTGACTCTTGCGTAAGAGTCACCAGGTTATCAATCCGGCTCCAAAGGCCCAGGACTGTTGTGGCCACTCCAGTGTTTTTATAGCTATGCGCAGTTTCCTGGTCCGGCATGAGACGGCTCAGACTCGCTCAGCTCTTGCTTTCCTGAACGTTCTCTTGAATCCAAAAGCGTTCTCTGATTGTGAATCGGATGCCTTTAACCACGCTCAGCTGAGCTCTTTGCAGGCCCAGTATTGCTATTCTGCACTAAAAGCCGTTCATGCTTCACATCAAGTGCTGTGGCAGAGAATTGAACTTTACAGTTCTGCAGGTGTGGGACAAGGCTGTATGTAACCTGCGCCTGTCTGTAGCCCTTATGACTGCCAGGAGCTCAGAAATGTATCCAGTTAACATCTGCTTCAGCTCAAAAGTGGGAGCATGGCTGCTCTCAGACCTCCCCCCACCCCACTTTTGTTTTCCACCATCTCATCCCAAACTTTCCCAAAATCCCTGAAAAGGATTTTTTAATTAAAACTGCATTGGCAGGCTTCTTTACCTTAATTTGGAGGTGCGACGTTTGCATCTCTCCTTGGGCATGGCCAGCGGCGTCATGCAGGCGGAACGCTGGGCGGGAGGAACGGGTGAGCGGCAGCCCGCAGGGGCGGGGAAGATGGTGAAATGGAGCGGTACACAATGGGCGGGCTGCCGCTCACCCGTTCCTCCCGCCCAGCGTTCCGCCTGCATGACGCTGCTGGGCATGGCCCTGCTTAGGTCCCAGCTTCCCAAACTCAGTGATCCAAAGCCCTTCCTAGAGTGGGCTGCCCCTGTGAAAGGAGACATAACTGCTTCCCCTTGTCCAGTCTTCGAACGCAAGGCGGTCAGAACAAGAGAACATGTTGGGCTCCTAGCATTTTGAGGTGTTCTGGGGGGAGAGCAGATGCGTGTACCAAGCGGCTTTCTGGCTTCCACTGCCAAGTTTCTGCAATTAAAGGAGTAGTTTTTGTCGTTTAGCACCTTGGTCCGGTCAGGAGGCCATCTCTTTCCCGTGCCACCTCCTGGGCACTTCTGCTTCCCACTCTGAGGTCCTCTTGCTCTCGAATGGAAAATGCCGACAATCGTGCATCATCTCCTGTTCTTCTGTTCACAGCTGCTCAGGCAAGATCAGTCCAGCATCACTGGGTACCGAAGCCAAAGTTCCTGGCTTAACACGGTCGCCTGGCTGCCTAACAAAACCACCGGTGATCCCGTCGGCAACATCCTCTTCCAAGAAGCGGAGCTGGACACATTTGTGTAGTGCATCGGACAAGCTTATTAAACACGAGTCGTTTTATGTTGTACACATTCCTGAGAACTTTTTTTTTTACTTAAGTGGAAGAGTGAAAAATTGATGTTTGTGGAAAGGTTGGTCACCATTTTAAATCAGTACCCCCCACCCCCAATAAATGGTTTATTTACACAAGTTCTCAATGGTTTCTGCCTGACTTCAGTTTCATGTAAATATAAAATAGTTGTCTTTCTGAGATGCTTTGTTCCTGATGTAGACAGCAGGAGTGTGTTGCAGTCGCTAAGCACGCGTCACAAGTCAACAACCCCTTGACTCATAGTGTGCGCCGATCTTGACTCGCAGTAATTTTGAGTCATTTCAAGAAACAAGTCCAGCCCTTGAGCAAAAAACAAAACACTTAAGCCTTCCTATTTCCCTGCCCCCCCCCCGGCCTCCTGGTACCACCTAACGTCCTACCACATCTGCTTGACATCCTACTGTCTTCCATCACCTCTGCTGCATTGGCACGTCTCAAGAATGGCTTCTGGATCACCCATGAGGTTGTTTGAGGTGACATGGACCCAAGGGGGGGGGGAGTAAGCAATGTGCCTGCGCACACACTAAAGACACAGGACTCGAGTCAAATTTGACTCATGACTCTTCCAAGTCACAGGTGCTGAGATATGCTGGGTCTAACTCAATGTTGTCCATGACTCTAATTAACTGAGTTGCAAAAAAACCCTGGGTTTTTGCAACTTGAGTCGAGTAGCAGTGCCCATCCCTGTTAGACAATACCCCAGCAAACTCTTATTGCGATTATCTTGCTAGCCTCTTTCATGTGAAACACCCAGCAGTCACTATTGTCTGATTTCTGCCAACCTCATGACCTACAATGTCACAGTAGCATCAAGATGCAAGAAGAGCAAGTTGCTAGGATTTCATACACAGGAGGTTTATAAATGAGGACTTTCTCTAGTGTTTTTTTTTTTTAGGAATGTAATTCAATCACCTTAGCTACCTTTGTCCTTTGTTTTACTAATAGATGAGTAGTCATGTTAACATGTCGATCGTTTCTAAGTTTTAATTTTAATGCAGTGGTGAAAACTCTGCCAGGCAACTGAGAGACTGTTGCTGTAGGCTGGCATCTCTTATCGGGCAGCCCTTGACTCCATCTTCAGCTACTTCTCCTCCCCCCCCACCTAGATTCTCAAACATTCCCGTGCCAAGTATAATTGTATGTTTGTTTTTTTCTTTATATAAAACCACTTTGGGAGCATGTCCTGGCTGGAAAACAGGCTATAAAGGGTTTTAACAATGATTAAAGCCTAATTGTCAAAAACGTGAACATAAGGCTGCAACACTGCTTCCCATTTTACATCCTTGCTCTTGTGTAAGCCTCAACAAATGGCCTTATAAAATAGAAACAATAAAAATAATAGAGCAGCAGTTTAAAAACAAAATGAAGATGCAATAGGGAGTGGGTGACAGTCCACTCCACAGAGCAATGAGCAAACCCTAACAAGGTTGTGTGGCCATTTAAAGTCAGTTGCCATTAAAAATGGGCCTTATTTTGCCTGGGGTATAAAACATTAGGACAAAGCAAACGTGGTAGGGGAAAGCGTTCTGCAGGTTGGGCACAGAAAAGGCCCTTTCTTGGCTGATCACCTACCTAACCTTCAAAGATGAGATTACACAGAGGATGATCTCTGAAAGATCAAACTGGAGACCTCTCCTAGAAAAGCCCATCCAGACTGGCAATTACTGTTCCGCTGTATTACCACATTGTCTCCAAACTGCGCTATGTACAGGGTTGCCCTAGGCAGTTGCATCTATTGCCCAGTATACCAGAAGGCTGTGCAGCAGGATGTCTGGGTAGACGCATCTGCCCACAGTGTCCCTGTGCACAGCGCAGCTTGGAGACAACACGGCAACGCAGCGGGTGTGCAAATACAGGTATGCCCAGGTATCCACTGATTCAGTATCCACTGTTTCAGTTATCCACGGATACCATGCATACTGGGATGCCTATTAAAAAATATAGGGGAACATTACATGAATCTCTTCTACCTTGTTGCAGCAAAACCAGTGATGTTCCCCTATCTTTAAAAAGGCGTCCCCCGTATCCATGATTTTAGGTATCCACGGGGGTGTCCGGAACAGAACCCCAGCGGATACCAGGGCATGCCTGTAATCGCTCTAACAATTCGAATGATGCTTTTCTTGTGTAGGGAGTTCTCTGTTTAAGGAAAACTTGTCAGTTACCAGAAGGGGGCATTGCTTGACTGAAAAAAAAAAAAAGATCTCTTTATTTTGTTGGATTTGTCAAAGTAGTAGGGATGAGTGGGGGAAATAACACAAAGTATAATACAAGTGGGAAAGGTACTACAAGGGCGACCATCACATGAATAAATATGTGATCTCACGCTTAAGGCAACAAGGCAGACAGGATTTATTGATTACATTGCCTGTCTTGAGATGATAAATCATGTTTGTTTCTTCTGTTTACAATTATTATAGACTGCATGTCAACAAAAAAAAACTGTTATCTAAGTGGTTTGCAGCTATCTTTACAATGCAATTAAAAACCATACAACACAGAAAAACAGAACTGGGAAATTTTAAAACCATATAACACAAAATCTCTGTTAATCTCCGAACACCTAATGGAATAAAAGCATTCTCTGGAGGGAGTGGGGAAGAAGAGTCCCATCCTTTCCAGGAATGTTATTTGATTACATCACAAGGATGGTACTTCCTGCTTGATGATGTCACTTCCGGCTATGTCATCTCTTCCAGGTTAATGACACCACTTCTAGTGGGTTCCCGATATGAGTGCCATTTTAAACCATGGGTCCTGTTCTAAAACGTTTGAGGACCACTGCACTCGACTGTAGCCACCTGTAGGCTTTTCATGATGCTCTCTATGTTACTGTGTTAGGGGTTTCTAATAGGCTTCTAAAAAAATGCAGCCACTAGGGAAAGCATTAATGCTGTTTGGTAAGTTTTGTCAGCATACCATAAGTAAGCCAGGAATACTACCCCCGTGCATTTATTTCTTGGCACATACTTAGAATAGTTGGGATTTTAAAAAAACCTGTTTTGGAGTAGCTTTAAAGAAATGTAGCAGAGCTGTCATGGGAGAAACACATCTTTTGGTTCTGTTCAGATGGCTGCCGGTTTAATAAAAAAAAAAAAGGCCTCATTATGCTGGATATCAGTCTCCAGTTGTCCCCAGCCTTTCAGGAGCTGCGCACTACAGACTGCTGTGGGCAGAGCCTTTTTTGCAGTTCTGCCGCACATCTGCTTCTCGAAACCTTTCGTGAGTTTGCCCCCGATCATATTGCTTTATTTCCCCAAGGTCTTGGATTTGCTGCACAAATCCGCCCCCCTGAGCAAAGGAAAAGGATGGCTTGGGATGCGTAAGAGGAATAAAACAGGCTATTCATAAGAACACAGGTTTGCAGGAACAAAATTAAGCCTTAAAAAAAAATACCCTCCCATGCCCAATCTTAAGAGGCGAGAGAAAGCAAAAGTGGATTAGAGAATAAAAATGCATGGGGTTTTTGTTTGTTTGTTCTTTTTCTTTTAAGGAAGGGCTGTATCAAAAAATAAACCGGGGATTTGTGTTTCGTTTTTTTTTTTGAAGCGTGATTATTTGGATATGCAAGCTGCAAGGGTTCTTCATAAAGAACCCATTTAATAAATGGTAATAGTAGTGAAGAAAACAAATTCATTATATTGGAACCAGTTCGTCATATTAAAAAATAGTATATTTAGTGTTTCAAAATAAACTGCTAGGATTTTAAGTGTATCTATAATATGGGGGAGGGCCGCATATTGTCTACTATTTGTTGGGGAATTGGTATTTTGGCATTTTGAGTGGCTGCCCTGTATACTCTGCATCACACTAGTCCATAGTAAGGATACTGATGTAACACCAAAAACATATATCCATCAGATTTGTATGCCAGTAGAATTTTTGTTGTTGGTCAGATCCACAAAAATGTACAGGCATGCTCCAGTATCTGCTGGGGTTCCATTCCAGGCCCCACCATGGATACCTGAAACCGTGGAGACTGGGGACCCCAATGGGGTTTCTCAACTTGTGCCAGCAAAATAGGTGGAAGAGATCCAAGCAGGCCGGTGTAAGTCCTGAGTGTTCAGGGAGGGGGGTTAGGGTATGGCCTACCTGCCAGAGGCCGGGCCTGGTGTGCCCATCGGCTTGCCCTCCTTCCACCTTCCCTCTGGCCTCTCCAATCTCCCGTGCTGGCCAAACTCAGCCAACGCAAACTCACCATGCTGGGGTTGGATGCAGCCTTGGAGGACTGGGCCACGTCCTCACACCGGCCCAGCCAGCTCCTGAGTTGACCCAAATGTGCCTTCCAGAACATTTGCGACTGCACTAGGCCTGCGCAAGGGACTTGGGCCAGCCCTAGAGCCAGGGACGAACGGAGGCCTGAGTGCACCCATTGCAGGGCGATGAAGCCACTCCCCCAGCACGTCGCCCTGCCCCCGTGCGTCGCCCAGTCATGCCTCCCTGCACCCGGAATAGCTCAATTTTGGAGGAGAACGAGCACCAGGGAGGGCGGGTGGCCCAGACAGCGTGTGGGTTCGTCCGCGGACTCCGCGCAATGGCGCCCCGCCACTGCCAGCACCCATGGCTTGCGCCACCCTGGGCTACACCCTTCCTCTGCCTCTGCCTAGAGCACAGCAGGATTGCGCTCATAATGATATAGGGTGCACTCTTAGGGTGCAACCCTAAACTGAGTTAGGCTGGCATAAGCTAAACCCAGCACAAGGGATACGGTCAAGGGTGTTTGGACCACTCTCGGATTCAGAGAGGCCAACCCACAGACCGAAGCCATCATTTCTGACTCCAAGAGTGGTCCAAACACGCTTTCTGGTGTCCCTTGTGCTGGCCAAACTTTGCTGGCTTAGCTTATGCCGGCCTAACTCCAGTTTAGGATTGCGCTCTTAATAATGTTTTCAGAAATCCACAGTAAGGCACAAACTCCTTGAAGGCGAACACAGTTCAGTTTGCAGATGCTTGTTGTGGTTGCTTGTTGACGAGTGATATTTTGCTCTTTGCAGGGGAAAAAACAATATGGCCAAAGCTCTCCCTCCTGCCCACAATTCTCTATTTTTTTTAAACAAAAACGCAAGTCGGGGGTGAAAGGAGGGGAAAGAAAATAACACTTTTTGAGTTCTGAAAAGTTGAACCTTTCTTGAGGGGCATCTTGCAGCTGTTGTAGCGAGATCCTTGTTCTGAATGGCAGCCACCTTCCTTTGAGATGACCTTGTGGGTACGGAAGAGTCTGCCATTAGCTCTCTGGTACTCACAGCTGTCTGAAACTTCTTCAGTATTCAGTTGGGACTCCTTCTCCCAGAATACTCTTCCTCTCAAGAGCAGTTGCTCCTTCATTATCGCCTAGCCTGGCTCCTCTCAGGCTGCCCTCGAAAACCTCTCTCTCCTAGACCAAAGCCGGCTAAGATCTCCCTCGAATCACCTTCTGTTCTGCTTCAAAGCATCTGCCTGGCAGAGATGCCGTCACTTAGACAATTTGAGGCCTCGCGGAGATGCGGGCAATGAGGGTGTCTCTGTGTAAGAGACACTCACGTCCACCCTGAGCAGAACTTCCTCATCCATTTGTCGCTGAAAATCGAGCGGACGTTGGAACCGCGCTGTCTGATGAGTGATAAAATTGTGGCTCCCTGCATGCATGAAACATGACGAGGAGACTTTGCATGGGGCAGCTGTCGCTCAGGCGGTTGAAGGGCTGTGGAGTCGTTCAATCCACTGGCTGGTGGCACAAGGGGCTTGTTTGCATTGCGTTTTCTAGGCTGCTTTTCTGTTAAAATAACTTAATGGAAAACTCATTGTGGGATCACGAACAGCACAATAAATGCAGCAGTTCCCAAGCTGTGCATTGTGGTGCCCTGGGGCATCATTCATGAGGCATTTGCAGAGCATCATGGGCCACCCCTTGCCCAGCAGCGAGACCGCGGCGCATGTCTTCAGAAAGCTGGAAGTGATGTCATAGCTGGAAGTGACATCACTGACACATAATCAAATGACACTCCTGAAATGCAAACTGGAAATCTTGGGCTGCAGCAATTACACAACCATGACACATCTCTACAGAAAGCAAGGTTAGGACAAAATATTATGTAAAAGTACTGAACTAAAAACAATTGTGTTTTTTTTTTAAAAACCCTCACTTGAAAATTCAAACTGTTAACACTGACAACAGGATCATAGCAAGAGTCAGGTCTGCAGATTCTAAGATGGCTGCTCCCAACTTTCCGCAACCCACCTGACATCAGGTTGCGACCCACCAAGCGGGTACCGATCCATAGTTTGAATAACACTGGGTTAGTAAAAACCAATAATTTTTTTGTTGGCAGATTTTGGGCTTTTTGTTGGTGCTTTAAAAAAATGAGAATTGCAGAAAGCAACATTATGTGTTTTTATTTCATTATCACCATTTTCTTCCACCTCTCTACTCATTATACCGTTGCCAAGCGAGGTGTGCCGACTCATGTCCACTCATCAGGCAGCAATAGTATTTACAAACCAGGAAAAAAGTCACTTGCTTAATTTCCAAGTACTCAGGTGCCCCTGCAAACAGAGAAATTAGCAACCTTATTCCAGAGTGACCTGCTTTTCTGTATTAACTTGGCAAAATGAGTTTCAGCCTCTTTTAAGAGCTGCATTCATGCGCTACCATTATGCACTCCTAGGAAATGATCTGAAAATACTTTGTGTTTTAATCCTCCTGGAAATCAGACACATTACACTCCAAAATTATCCTGCTTTCCACTAGCCAACAGTCTGGGAATTTTAAGGTCATCCCCAGAACTCCGGTCTCGGAGCATAACTGTTCAATAAACTCTTATGGCTGAGCTGTGCAAGCTAATTTTGCCTAATTGATTTTCTTGTTCCTCTGAGTTTGTGTGTAAAAGTAAACAAAAAACAAATTGCAAGGATTATTAAAGGCTCCCCCCCCCCCAAAACTTTGAGAAACTCCTTTTCTATATGGTGCCGGAAATAGGTGAGCATCTGCGGTTATGGGTGTAGGACCCAGAAAGAGAGGTTAATTTCCTGAGTTTATTGCATAGATGAAATCTAATGTTGCTGTTGTTTTTTTTATCCTGGGCTAGAAATTTCTTGGGAATACGAATGAGAAAATTGCTCCTTTCCCCAAAGGTAGAATTGCTAACCTTTCAGAATCGGCTAGGAGTCTGAGGGAATCAGCCTCAATCTCTAGGTGACAGCTGAAAGCAATCCTGGAGATTTTAACAAGGATTCCAGGGATTTCCAACATTCTCTCAAGTTGGAAAAAAAAATCTCTCCAAGAGTAATTTCATCTGGGGCTTACAAGCCAAAAAGAAACACAGACACCAGCAACTAGTCCACCTGGCTGCAGGCTGAGCTCGGCCAGCACAGGAGTGGCTTACCTGCAGGCTCCGTGGGCACACCTGGGCCAACACAAGGATGGGCACTTGGATTGTGCCATACAGCTGGTCAGCGGCGTCATGCAGCCGGAACGCTGGGCGGGAGGAACGGGTAAGTGGCAGCCCGCCCGTTGCGTACCGCTCTGTTTCACCGTCTTCCCCGCGCTTGAAATCTTATAGTTTCATTCCTTTTCAACGAAATGGAACAACTATACAATAATTCTTTATTGTTTTCTGGAAGTTTCCACACTCTTCAGACCTGCTATGGTGCATTCCATTGGATGAGAAGCATAATAGATTTGGCTTCTCCTTTTTTTTTTTAAGGCGGTCCTGACAGAATATGTGACAAATAACGGTTTTGCTTTGCACATCTGTCAAATAATGCTTAACTAATACTGAATTACTGTCAGGGCTCCCAGGGTGTTCACTTAAATTCTCACCTGAATATCCAATGAGAGTATGACAGTGAATTCTTAATAAATGCATGATGGCTGCTTAGAATGTTCGGGAAGTCAAGAAGGGCTGTCTTTGATTTGTTGAACAGCGTTCTCGCCAAACTAAGCTGATATGTGTGTGACCGCCTGTATAAAATGGAACTGGTAGCTGTCAGTCATCATTATTACTAGGCTACTGGTGTCCAAGTCATCGTATTTGCTAAGGAGCTCGCCGGGCAAACATAATTAAAATCACTGACAGATATGATCAGTGAAGTGTAGGGGCAGAAACACATATCAAAGTTCATCACAGCCTGCTATATACCCGACTTCACCAGACCAAATTATTAGAGAGAGCCAGCGAGACTGTGATATCCGTGGCTTGTGTACAAATCCTTTTTCAGCCCCCTCAAGCCTATCTCACCCTACATCAGTGGAACCCAAACTCTAAGTATGGCAATGGAGATACTCAGCAAGGCAGCAGAAATATTCAAAATGGCGCCCGCAACCAGCATGGAGCCCTTTAAAATGACCGTTGGAAACCTCAGAAGGCCAGTGGATAGCTATCCGCTTCTGCCTTGCTGAGGGTCTCTGTTGGCTTCTAGATGCCGCAGATCACTTCAGGATGGCCACGGATACCGTGGAGGCTGCGGATAGCTCCAAATACCCTGAGGATACTGTGAGGTATGTGGCAATCCTGCTCCCCATAGATAAGCAAATCCATGCGTAGAGAAAACTGACTGTAAAAGTGTGGAGGGGGTGGAAGCCTTGGTACTATTTCAGCTTGGGCCAGGCCTGCATAGAACCCTGAATAGAATCTCAGATCCAGCCATTTCCAATTGCCGCAGGTGCATTCCGTGGCTTTCAATGGCTGCTGACCTGGGAGTTGGAAGGGGCAAGAAGAATGGGGACAACGTTTTACTTTTCCTCCCATTAATGTCAGTTTATCTTTCTCTTCTCATTGTCTCTTTTACTTTTTGAATTGCTGGCTGCTCAGTGACTTTGTTCAGGAACTATCGCCAAAGGGCTGAAAAGTCAACCTTCCATCCCTACCTGGTCACAAAACCGTCTATAAAGGAAAATCAGAGGACAATCGCCAAGTCAGAAAGAGCAGCCGACAACAAGAGCGGAAGAAAGCAGCGTAGCAGGGAGGGGGGGGATGAGGAGATGAAGGGAGTGTTGCATTTGATGTGTTCGTTTCCTCTTATTAGGAGTATCCACCTAGTTGGTGCTCAGCCGGCTGAGATGGCTGACCTGTCCAGAAGTTAGTGATCCACACACAATCCACTCCCAATAGTATAAGAAAGTACAGACATCACAGCATTGAATAAGAGTAGAAGTCAAGATGAAGGAAGGAACCATGAGTTGTAAGATGTGAACGGGAAGTAACCTAAATTCACCCAAGTGCCAAGTGGTCGATCGCCGTGGGGGAGGAGGTTTCAGAACAATCTCAATTCCCTTTCCTGTAGGGACATTGCTTATTCCATTTTCTGTACTGTGTCTGATAAAGCCTAGCCTGGCATGAAAGAACCTAGAAGGGTACAAGGTCACCCTGATACAATTTCCTTTAATTGTGTGGGTCTTCCTCATCTTCTCATTCTGGAGGACGATAGCAGACAAAGAGGAGGAGTGGGGACAGGGAAACCAAGAGCGAACTTTTTCCTTACTACCAGGATGAAGTATGACATTAATCTGGGTCACCTTATAATAGGCCCTCATAAATGTAATGAGAAGAAAACAGATCAGCACTTTGCCAATGGCCCAAACAAGAAGGACAATGGATTCGTCTTCTCACACGAATAGAAACAGGAGACAACGGAGTAGAAGTTGGGGGGGGGGAAAGCAAAGAAAAAATTCAAAACTTCACTTTCTATATCTATTTTCCAAGTGGACAAAGGAAGCGGAAGGACAGAGGAAGTTGTGTTATAACAGATCAGACCACATGTCCAGATTGCTATACTTCTGGTACAGGTTGATTAGCCCTTATCTGACTACTTAGGACAGGAAGGTGCCCGGATTTTGGATTTTTCTGATTTTGGAATAATTGCATGAATACATCGAGAAATGCTCCCTCTTGCTCTTTCCACTGTTACCCATTTAGGTGTCTGCTGGCCTCTTTGACCTCTTTTAACAATGATACACACTACAGAGCAGAGAATAGAACTTACAGCCTGTACGTGGAAATGAGCACAAGATCTTCTTTCTATAGAAGTTTTTTTTTAAACGTTTGGACAAAGATGTCTGGATTTTGGAATAGTCTGGATTTCGGATGTCCGGATAAGGGATCGTCTACCAGTAGCAGTTCAGGATTTTCAAAGACCTTGGAGAGTTATTTCCCAGTCTGACCAGGAGAGATTGAAATGGGACATTCTGATGGTTTTCTACTGCTGAGCAAAGGCCCCAGCCGTTCAGACTGACCGTTCAGCAGAACCAGGAAGGCATCCCATTCGAACGATATCTACAACAACAGAGTCTTGCGGCACTTTAACAGCAGATGAATTGAATGTGGGTATAAGCTTTTGAAGAATACAGCCCATTTCATCCGACTTAACGAATAAACCAAAACCAAGCTCAAGTGCTTAGATAATATGTGCATGGAGGAAAAAAACCTCACAGCATGTAAAAAGACAATCTCCAGACCACAAGGAACAACAACAAAAAGAAAGCTGATGATGAATCTGGGCAGAAAAATGCCAGCTTTTCAGCACTTTGCCTCAGATATCTTTATATAAAAGTCTATTATTATTATTATTATTATTATTATTATTATTATTATTATTATAATTATATACTGCCTTTCTTGTCATTGGATTTCTCCCCTGGCTTTATTCAAGGCAGTTTACATAGGCAGGTTTTCTCAACCTCACATAGGGGTTGTTACAATCCCAGATTCTAATCTTGCATAGAACTGTCTTCCGTCCAGGTGGTCTCCTTCACAGTCTGGCATACCTCTGGCTGCACTTACCTCCCACGCTTGTCTGACGGGAAACTCCTTCACTCTCACTTGAAGGGTTATAATCTCCGCTCCTCTCACCAGCTGGAGAGACTCATCTCTGTCAGCAGGGTTTATCAGCAGTTCATGGTTAAAGTATCAGCATATGACATTCTGGAAAACAGCCCTCTAAGTCAAAGTTTTTCCCACATTTTACAGTCAGGTGGGTGATGATCATAGAAAGGACAATCTCTGTTATGGTGCCCACCTGCAAAACTTCCATCCCAGGTCAACTCACCGACACCTGTCCTTTTGATACAAGGCAGGGAGCATTTTACGCATACAGCCATCTTAATTTTAATTGTGGTTTTCTTTTTCTTTAATCTCAGAATTGTGAGCCAACTTATTTCGTCTGGCCTTACATTGCACTTCTATTTTATGTTCACTGTACGTCACCTTGGGCATTTGTTCGGCATGGGAAAGGCAGGGTATAAGTTCTCCAAATAAATAACCATAAATAAGAGTGAATGATGGTCTTTTACTCAAGCATACAGCTCTCCTTCCTTTTTAACATGGAAGCTCTGCAGTCTGTGTGTGTAAAAAAAACTTAATTTTTTCTCAAAGCGTCCACAGTTTAAAGCAAAATGTAGCTTTCCTAGCAGCTGAAGTCTGCTCAGTTCTGTTATTTTGGTGAATGAGAATATGTGCGGGACAACGGGGTCTGCTCTTCTCAATGCAAAAAGTCGTCCCTGTACGAGGCCCTTTGATGCCCCAGATACATCAAACTGCATAATGTTCCCTCCTAATAGGAGCACTGGGATTACACTGGAGGAAATTTGCAATATTTGATCTGTCACACCCCTCCAGAAGGATTGAATACAGGGAAAGGATCAGAAAATATGTCACTGGCTGCCCCACCTCCTCACATCGCGGCATGTCCGCTTGGGAATTCCAGCAGCTTGGCTCCTCAGACACGGCTTCAGGGTGAAATATCATTTCAGAGAAAGTTTAAATTAGATGGCCTGAAAGCCTGCGCACAAGGGATCCCCAAAGTATTGAGTGCCTTCCCCAAGGATCCCTGGTAGCTTTAATATATATTGTGCGATCTCTGGAACATATTCGCTCAAGAGAACGGTTTGTAATGGAGCGGGAAGGGTGCTGCAATCCATACAAAAAGGACAATAGGCAAGGCGGGATATTGTTCCGTGTTGCAGCCCATCATTCCAGTGCAGTGCCGCAATTGTAAGCCCGTTGCATGGAATTAAATTGTCCCGATCCATCGCCCTTTCAAAGTGTGGGGCCAAATCCAGTCCAATGTTCACATCAAAACGGCACACTTGTGTGTGTGTGTGTGTGTGTGCAAAAGTTAGAGGTCATACCTTAATTCCTCGTGCATGAAGATTGTTAATCAAAAGAAGATGGGAACGAGAGAGGGATAGAAATGCATTCTCTTGGATGGAATATAATTAGCACAGAAGTATTAATAGCATTTATTTCTGCAACTTGGGTTTTTTTGTTTTACTATTTGAATGGCTTTGCCATTAGCCACATTTTTCAGAAACTCATTTAAATCCTCCTTTATTTTTTCCCTTTTTAAAAGAAAAGCATGCTTCTCACTGAGCGATATAATGAGGAAGGGAAAAAAAAAATCTGCAATAATGGAACCTAATAGCAATAAATCCCAGCAGGGTTTGCCGTCATATCCGATTTCCTTGGTGTTTCTCGTTTAGGTCAAGAGACAGTGTCAATCGATGAGGCAGTATTGCAAAAGTTCATGCTTTAAACTGGTCTGGTAATGAGCTTTCCTCCTTGGGTCCTGCATGTGGAATGGGCAGCTTCAACCTTGAAATTGGAAAACCCCATTTTTTATGCCACGGGCGTAGCTAATGAAAGTATATCCTGGTGCAGAGGGCAAAATGATGCCCCAGAAGTGACGTCACAACAGGAAGTGACATCACAGTTGTATTTTCATTTTCTTGGGTTTTTTTCCATAACGTTTGATAGAATGAAGACATTACATTCCAATTTGTTTCATTGCATTCTGCATGAAATTCTACATTGAATGATATAAAACTTGGCAGTATTATTCCTAAAAATCATTTTTGCTGTCATCCAAATTGGCTGTGGATGGCAGTTTTTTCACCTACCCCAGACTGGCAAGGAAGGGTTCAGTAGGTGCCATGTTTTAAAAATCGGTCACTTGTGTTTAACTAAGTGGCCCAAATTAAACCCAAGCTGCAATCTGGTGTCTTCAATGGGGTGTGTGAGCGTAAATAGGTTGCCTCAGAATGCCATGTGCAAAGGAGTGGCATGAGGATGCAGGTGTCTTGTTGTCTCTTGTGCCCCCTGAGCAGTGATGTCATTCAGGGGGAACGGACCAGAACGGGCGTTCCGGATCCTAACAGGTTCTGTGGCTGGTTCCGGGTTCCCGACAAGTGCCAATCAAAAGTGAGTTCCTGTTCCTAAATCATTTGAATGACACCACTGCCCCTGAGGCATTTGGTGGGCCTCTGTGAGAGACAGGAAGCTGGACTAGATGGGCCTTTGGCCTGATCCAGCAGGACTCTTCTTATGTTCTTAAAGCCCAGATTGGGCTGCAAGTTATTATTTACCTCAGTATTTCACCTCAGAATTTTACTTCAGAATGCCAGATACAAGGGAGTGGCAACTGGGTGCAGGCATCTCATTGTCTTTTGTGCTCCCTGAGTGGGTTACTTGAGATGCAGGAAGCTATTGGCTTGATCCATCGGGACTCTTCTTATGTTCTTCAAAAACAGTTCCCCCCTCCCGGAAACTTGCTCTTAACTTTAGTCCCATTAACCACGTTGCACAAGATAGATAGGTATTATTACCATCCTTGAGGTGCAAAGGAGGTCGTGGGCTCAAAGGAACCAGTGTGCTTGTGTGTGAGATGGTAGTTACACTAGTGACTGTCTACTAATCACAACCTTTGAAATGTCCTTTGAAATTGGAAATGTCAAAGGACAATTTCGTGCTAAGGTAGGCACAATAAAGGACAAAAATGGCAAGGACCTAACAGAAGCAGATGAGATTCAGAAGAGGTGGCAAGAATACACAGAGGAACTCTATAAGGCCGATCTAAATGTTCCTGATAACCACAGTAGTACAGTCACTGAGCTCGAACCTGACATCCTGGAGAGTGAAGTCAAGTGGGCTTTAGAAAGCCTCACTAACAACAAAGCTAGTGGAGGTGACAGCATTCCAGCGGAATTACTCCAAATCTTAAAAGATGATGCTGTCCAAGTGCTGCTCTCCATATGCCAGCAAATTTGGAAAACCCAACAGTGGCCACAAGACTGGAAAAGATCAGTTTACATTCCAATCCCAAAGAAGGGCAATGCCAAAGATTGCTCGAATTACCGCACCATTGCACTCATTTCACATGCTAGCAAGGTCATGCTCAAAATCCTACAAGCTCGGCTTCAGCAGTATGTGAATCGAGAACTACCAGATGTACAAGCTGGTTTCCGAAGAGGCAGAGGAACTAGAGATCAAATTGCCAACCTTCGCTGGATCATGGAGAAAGCAAGAGAGTTCCAGAAAAACATCTACCTCTGCTTCATTGATTATGCTAAAGCCTTTGATTGTGTGGATCACAACAAACTGTGGCAAGTTCTTGAAGAGATGGGAGTTCCAGACCACCTGATCTGCCTTCTGAGAAACCTTTATGCGGGTCAGGAAGCAACAGTTAGAACTGGACATGGAACAACCGACTGGTTTAAAATTGGGAAAGGAGTACGACAAGGCTGTATATTGTCACCCTGCTTATTTAACTTATACGCAGAGTACATCATGAGGAAGGCAGGGCTGGATGACTCACAAGCTGGAATCAAGATTGCTGGGAGAAACATCAACAACCTCAGATATGCAGACGATACCACTCTACTGGCAGAAAGTGAGGAAGACCTAAAGAAACTTTTGATGAGGGTGAAAGAGGAAAGTGCCAAAATTGGTTTGAAGCTCAACATTAAAAAGACTAAGATCATGGCAACCACTCCCATCACTTCCTGGCAAATAGAAGGGGAAGAAATGGAAGCAGTGACAGACTTTATTTTCCTGGGCTCCAAGATCACCGCAGATGGTGACTGCAGCCATGAAATTAAAAGACGTTTACTTCTTGGGAAGAAAGCTATGGTGAACCTAGATAGCTTAATCAAAAGCCGAGACATCACCCTGCCAACAAAGGTTCGCATAGTCAAAGCGATGGTTTTCCCAGTAGCCATGTATGGCTGTGAGAGCTGGACCATAAGAAAGGCAGAGCGTCGAAGAATCGATGCTTTTGAATTATGGTGTTGGAGAAGACTCTTGAGAGTCCCCTGGACTGCAAAGAGATCCAATCGGTCAATTCTCCAGGAAGTCAAGCCTGATTGCTCCCTGGAAGGACAAATGCTGAAGCTGAAGCTCAAAGACTTTGGCCACCTGATGAGAAGAGAGGACTCTTTAGAAAAGACCCTCATGCTGGGAAAGATTGAAGGCAAAAGGAGAAGGGGGCGACAGAGGATGAGATGGTTAGATAGTGTCACCGAAGCAATGAATATGAAATTGGGCGAACTCAGGAAGCTAGTGGAGGACAGGGAGGCCTGGCGTGCTGTGGTCCATGGGGTCGCGAAGAGTCGGACACGACTTAGCGACTGAACAACAACAACAACAACACTAATCACAACAGTAGCTGCTATATTACACCAGCCAACCACCACCACCACCACCACCACCACCACCACCGGCAAAAAAAACAGTCCAGTCACAACTTAGTTTTCTTCTCATAGGTCCTCCAATCAGTAGCATAGGCAGTGTTGATGGTGGGATAAATACAGTAGACCCCAAAATGCGCCCCTCCTCTTTGCCACCTGAGCAATTTAGGGTAGCAACAGCAATGTGCAGGTTCTTGAGCCTGGAAACAGGTAGAATGAGCGCACACCTTTCCAGGTTGTCTCTTCTATTTCTAAAAAGATGTCAGGGATGAGAAACTTGAAGAGGAATGTCTGCCTTTTGTGTTCAGTACTATAGCAGCGGGTGGGGGAAGGTGGTGTGTGGCCCTTGAAATACCGCAACATGGTGGTATTCCAGCCGGTTCTTGGTTCTTAGCCTTCCGCGGACACATGGGCACCAATTATAGTCGTATCTTGCTCTCAGACAAATTAAAATTTCATCATCTTTCTACCAGCCTTGGTGGGCAGAGTGCTATGCTGGGTCACAGAACATCTTGGAGCAATACCACTTCTCTCAGAAGTTTTGCTGCCTGTGAGGGATTTATACCTCTAGGAAAGCTGTGAAGAACTTAAAAAAAAAAAAGACATAACAGTACTTCCTGCACATTTTACAAGCTGTTCTATTTGTTGTTTCAGGGCAGGAAATTTTGGGTTTTGAAATATGGGCTGCCGATAAAGCTACAAGGAACTGTAGGTTTTAGCCTTGAGTGAAATTAGAGAGGGGAATGCATAATACACTGTTAAAGAACATCAGCACAATGGCGACGTGAAAGGACTTTGGAAGAACTTCAAGGATATTAACTGTAGAGAGGTTTGGTTGTTGGCAGCAAGATGGGCTTTTGATGGTGGGAGCACGGTGACGTGATTATTTTCAATAATTTTGCTGCAATTTTATGTTAGTCAGCACTTCAGTACTTTTTTTTTCATCTTATTGATGATGTTCACTTCAGTTGGTCCCATAAGGTCCCACCCAGGCTCTTGTCTGGACTGAACTGAATGAGGTAGTGTGAGTAAAGGGGACATAAGAACATAAGAGAAGCCCTGCTGGATCAGGCCAAGAGCCCATCTAGTCCAGCTTCCTGTATCTCCCAGCGGCCCACCAGATGCCTCAGGGAGCACACAAGACAACAAGAAGCCTGCATCCTGTTGCCATTCCCTTGCACCTAGCATCTTGAGGCAGCCTATTTATCCTCACACACCCCAATGAAGACAGCAGACTGTGGCTTGGGTTTAACTTGGGCCACTTAATTAAACACAAGTGACCATTTTTAAACATGGCACCTACTGAATCCTTCCTTGCCAGTCTGGGGTAGGTGAAAAAAAACTGCCACCCACAGCCAATTTGGATGACAGCAAAAAATTCCTACCTGGCCCTCATAATGAGCGGCCAGCTAATTTTAGACTGTATATACCCATACAGGCCTGTAATCTGTGATGGAGTTTTTCTCCATAAATCTGTCCGATCCCTTTTAAAACTTATCCAGCACATCCTGCAGCAAGGAGTTCCACAGACCGATTACATGCTGGGTAGAGAAATGTTTTCTTTTGCCTAACCTCCCAACACTCAGCTTTAGTGGATGTCCCCTGGTTCTGGTATTGTATAAAAGGGAAAAGAGCATCCCTCTATCCACTCCTATATAAGGTGAGAAAGGAGGAGGAAGAGGATAGCTGCACAATCTGGCTGATCCCTGATTGGAATCAATGCACTAAGAGGCAGTGGCCACCATCTTGGCTGGACCTCATGGGGCACCCCCTTATGTGACAATTCGGTGTGGTAGCCAGGGCATTCCCCCTGCCCGCCCTTTCTACATAATTGAGTACACACACACCCAGCAACAATATCTCTATCACATTGCCTGTGAAAAGGGCACTTGGCTTGGATCCAAAAGAGTAAGAACAGAACTTTGCTTTTGCAACAGTTGTGTCTCACCGCAGCCTACAGTGCACCCAGTGGTGTCATTCTGTAACGAACTAACGGAACGGTGGGCGGGACTTACCGCGTGATTGGCTGCGCGGTTCTGATGCGTCGCCACCGTTCCGAGCCCCGCGTGGGCACCCCTGGCTTCGGAGGGGGTGCCCGCTTGCCTGGGTGGCGCGCTGGGTGCTGCGGAGAGCCGCGGAGGGGCGCGCCACCCGGAAGAAGCCCTCCGCGGCGGAACAGCAGGCGGCGACGCGTTGCGGGGCCCCTGTCAATCAAGGGGTAAGTCCCGCCTGCGTTCCGGTAGTTAATTATAGAATGACACCACTGAGTGCACCCCAAAAAAGGCACTTGCAGCTTGATGATGTCACTTCTGGATATGATCTCACTTCCAGGAAGTGACCTCACTTCCTCACTTCCAATACAAGTGTCATTCTAAAAAGTGGATCCTGGTCTGAAAAGCTTGAGAACTACTGCCATATGTGATTGTAAGAGGGAAAGGAATGCCGGGCTATTGCTGAAGGGAGCAAGCCTGGAAGTGCCTGAGACTCTGTCTCTTTTGTGCCCTCTCACTGCCCTTCAGACATTGGGCAGATAAGACACAAAGGAAGGCGTCTGGGGTGGGTGGTAGTGCTTGGAGAGGATCCTTGGGGAGGAGACATGCATGAAGCATGCAAAATGATGCATGCGCACACACCCTTTTAATCTGGATCAAAACAATAAGTGGAAGCAATGTGTAGCAAGGAAGAATGGTCTGCTCATGATTTGCTGCATTTTCCTACACTTCCTTTCACAAGTTGCAACGTGGTGTTGATTCCCTCCCCTTTAATGCCTTCAATGTGTTGCTTTTTCTGTTTGCATGATGCTGCCTGCTCAGTCTGTGGAGGATTCCCCTATGCTCTTTTGCTTGGTGGCCTTAAGCAAAGAACTAATGTAGATCATAGATGCCTGTACATCTCCTGCATTCCTCCGGTACATTATCCATCTCCCTGGCTTAGGGCTTCTGCATAGCCTGCCTCTCATGTTTTATCCATGCGGCTTTGACTTTTGAGATGGAGAAAGTTTCCACTAAAACCAGGAGACGCTGAAAAAGAGTTGAGGTAACCGAGATGCAAACCGGGCCCCTTCAAATTCAGTTTTAATGGCTGTCTGGAAGCAGGAATGTGGGCTTTGAGGAGGGCTGCAGAAATCTCTTTGCTGGCTTGGGGGTAAAGGGGGCTTGGAACAACTGCAATGAAAGCTAGGATGGGGGGGTTCCATGTCTTTCCTGGTGTTCAGGAAGAGGCACTTTCAGCAGGGGAGCTCTGTGTGACAAGCTGCTCCTGCCCAGGTGCCTTCGTCCCCAGTAATCCACCAATCCACACCACCTAGTTGTGGGTGCTAACCTATTTGTGTGCACACCTATAGTGTGCTAATCCACACCACCTCTTTGCCAGGGACTCAGGAGCTGCAGGACTGAATGGGGCTCCCCACCTCCCCACCCCATACAGCCATGGTGAGAAGAGCGCTTGTAATGCCACATGCGAAGCGCAGCACCTGGAAGTAGTTGGTGGTGACATGATGACATCAGCACCAATTGCTTCCGGGAGGCATATTTCAGGCCATTTGCAGCCCCCTTCCATTCGGGTCCTTTGTCGCTGGTGTCGGTCGCGTGGCTGCTCAGGACTGCTGCTTCTGCAGATACAACCCTTCCGTTCCTCTTACGCTCAACCTCCCTCTTTCCCACTCCGCTTTGCCTCTTTCTCCTGTTGCTCTGCCGTGACCTCCTCGTACCCCCTGCTTCTCTGAACTTCCACCTCCCATCTTACCCTCCTCCATCTCTTGCTCACCTCCTTTTTCCTCTGATCTTCTCTCCCACTGCTTTGGACTCCGCGCCCCTTTTCTGTTCCCCTTGGATGCCCTGACTGTTCCGTCTTCTCTATCCCCTCCAGCATTTCTCCCATTCCTGCTGTTGCCTTCCATCTCTGCAAAGTCTCCTGCTGTTTAAGCTTCTCCCCTTTGGCTCCTGATACTGTAGGATGCCTCCTGCCCTCTGCAGTGCTTGGATGTTTGCTGGGTCTGCTGGTCCAGAGAGCCACACTTGTAATAAGAAATATGTGGATGGTTAAAATCTCTCTCTCTCTCTCTCTCTCTCTCTCTCTCTCACACACACACACACACACACACACACACACACAGAGAGAGAGAGAGAGAGAGAGAGAGAGAGAGAGAGAGAGAGAGAGAGAGAGAGAGAGAGAGAG
>JAJKFI010000011.1:2262719-2277190 GCA_029204185.1 Lerista edwardsae
GACTTGCAAAAGGGGGGGGTGTTTTTAGTTTGCAATTGGTAAAGAGACGGGGGGGGGTCGCTGAAGGAAAGGTTGCGCTCTCCGGGTGCCCAAAGTGCTGTTTCAAAAAAAAAAAAAAAAAGGACTTGGGGAAGTTGCCGCATTGCAACAGGCAAAGAAGTGAGAAATCAAATAATCGATCCGGCTGCTGCTGTTGCCGCCGCCGCCGCCGCCGCTCTGCCTCATTGAGAGCCGCCAGCAGACAAAGTTTCAAGCGGCAGAAAGGAGGAGGGGGACACTCACGCGAAAGAGGACAAGGCACGAAGAGGAGGAGGAGGGAAGAGCCGAGGAGGAGGAGAGGAGGACGGGGGGGGGGGAAGGAAGAAAAAAAAAAGGAGGCAAATCGGAGCTGGAAATGTCCAGAAGGAAGCAAGCCAAGCCGCGCTCGGTGAAAGGTAAGCAGAGGCTCCCGCTTGGGGCGCCTGGCCGGGCTCCATCCTCTCCGCGCGTGCCTGGAGCCGGTCCTGCCTTGCGTCGGAGCCTGAACCGCTGTTGTCGCTGCTGCTGCTGCCGCCGCCGCTCCCGGCTCCGGGAAGCAGCCGCCGCCAGCCGGCCAGCCTCTGCCGCGTGACCAATCAGGGGTTGGGGCCAGGCTTGGCGGGGATTGCGATTTTGCAAGGCTGGCCTCCCCAATCCCTGTCCCCCCCCCCCAGCACCACTCTCTTTTTCCTGCTGCTGCGGCTTCTCCTGGAGCAAGGATGCAAGGGGGACCCCCCCCCAAGCCATAGTTGGCTGCCACATCACCATCCTAGACCCCCAAGGCCCTCACCCCCACCTTTGTCTCCCCAGCCCCCTTGTACCTCTCAGGAGTTTTGTGGCTGGGCTGCAGACCATTAAAGAACAGTGTTTTGGCCTCCGAACAAACCTGCAGAGGGGGTCTGTACGAACCCCTTGTCCCCAGAAAGTCTGGCTTCAGATTTCTCTGGGCCACCAGCTTGATGTTCTGGGTTTCTGTCTCGTTCCCTAACTGTGCACAGTATGTTACCATCAGAGTCCCTGCCCCAAGGAGCTTACAGTCTTCATTCAGAACAGCAGCAGAGAACATGGGGACTGGGGAAGAATGTGCTTGTCAATTGCACACACTTGGATGTAGCTGCTGTGTGTGTGTGTGTGTGTGGGTGGGGTGTGTGTGTTGGGTCTGTAACCATGTGATTGGCCAACTGGGACGGCCTTACTCTAGAGGCGTTACATAGAGTTTGGAGGGACTTCTTACATGAACTGGGCAGTAGGCCTAATGCGGTCCTGTGGTTCTAATGTCCATTATTTGGGACTAGTTTCCCAGACTTCCCTGGGATTTGCAATGGGTTCCAAGCCAGAGGGGTGTTTTACCCCAGACTTAAAAGACCTGTACATGCCTTGTGGCAAGCTTTGAGCATGTGTGTGCACATGCGTGCGTGCGCGCACACCCCCCCCCACCCCCCCCCACACACCTACCTTACTCAAGAGACTGTAGCTGCTGAAGGACCTACTACTCCCTGAATATTTTCAGAGGTGTCTCTGAGCATCTTCAGAATACACCCTAAGTTATGGTAATGTGGCCTGTGTCATTGATTTGCAGATTTTGATGAGCCTATGGGAGGGAGACCAAGCTGAGTTAAGGCTGCTTACCACAAAGTACTGAGTGTAACTTTGTAAACAAGTTACACATAGTACTAATGTGTTCAGAGGAATGTCAGCTCAGCGGACACAAAGCTGATCCTGTAGAAAGTTTTGGGGTGTACTTAAACTCATGGCTTGCTCCAGAATCAGTCAGGCGGACTGTTGGGTACACCCCAAATTAGCCTGTGACTCATAAGCCATTCATTCTAGAGTTGTATCCCAAGAGTTCAGTGGGGCTTTGGAGAAACAGTTCCAGGATCTGTAAATTCCCAGTCCTTGTTTCTGCAGTCCTCCAAGGTGTTGCTCTGTGAAAAGATTGGAACTCCCCTCCCCCCCCAAAAAAAACAGGTCTCCTTGTGCCTCCTTGACTAATTTTGCAGGTTGAGAAAGGCCTTCCTCCATGTTTCCCTTTGCTGGCTTTTGATGGTGGTGGAAGGTTAAACGATCTGCCTTTCCAAACCCAGCACCTCCAAATTGTGTCTGTGCAATTTGCAAACAATCTGACGCTGCCCCCCCCAACCAAAACCATATCCTCTTTCAACCAAAGCTGTATTCTAATAAGCCACATATTTTATGTGGGCAAGAGAGGAAAAAACAACAACCCTGCTTTTTCATTTTTTAGTTGCCATCTCTGTTGCATTTAATTTGTAGCAGTGGGCAAGTAACAGGGATGTTTGTGTTGGGCATGTTTCTGCTGGGGTCTTGCCGTCCCTCCCCTTCTTGTTTCCAGCACCCCCTTTTGGTCCTTCCCCTTGAAAATGGCCAAGAATTGCATCAAAACTTTTCTTAAATGAAAGCTGTTTTGACTAGTAAGACCTTCTATGAAAAACAAGGGGAAAAGAATTCCCCACAATCGTCCTACTTAGGAATGTGTGTGTGTATATGGGCGGGTGGGCAGGCAGGCAGGCCACCTTCCTACTCCATGTGGCCATAACAGTACTTGCACTGGGTTTTTCCCATCATCCATTTTAAGGAGTTGCTTGTCCTTGGCAGGGTGGGGAGCTGAATGCCTGTCTTTCCTCTTGGCCACTTGTTACAATGAAAGCACCTTACAAAAGAGATGTTTTCTCCATTCGGTCACAGGTTGTGGCCCTGCTCTGCTGCTCTGTGAGCAGGGGTTTCCTTGCTTCTCTCCCCTTCCCCCCCCAGTTCGTTTTGAGAAAGGAGGTAACCTTACACTCAGGAGTAAAGGATTTGCTTTCTGTAATGGCTGCTGGACCGTGCCACTTGCCGGCTGCCCCCTACTGCTGAATGCCATTGGAAGGAAGAGGGATATGTTCATTGCCGTTGTAGAAGTGGGTGGAGGGCAAACGCACGCAAACTGTGCATGTGAGCATGTTGTGCCTTTGCAGCAGGGCCCATGCCTGCATATGCAATTGGGGAGTTGTGTTAATGGCAATTCCTTCTCTTTATTCACATATGCTTCCATCACTCAGATAGTGCACAGATGTTTTGATTGCTGGTCTGGGGAAGTTGATTCTTGGGTCAGCAAAGGAGAGACAAGACCTGTTTGTTTTAAGTCATCCTGTTGTTTTTGTTTTGAAAATTGATGGAGATGCTATTGAAGTGCTCCCTGGTTTGAGTGATATGTTTGATGTCCATTGCCTGATCTTGCATTTTTTATATATACAAAATATGGTTGAAGCCCTTCTCCTGTTAGGTAAAGCATGTCACAGATGACTAGATGGCAAGGGACTTGACTGGAGATCCTTTGGGTGATGGTTTGTTTATTTTGAGATCTTTTTACCCTCCTGTTTCGTTCCAAGGGACATTCAAGGTGGCCCCTTACTGGCACAATCCCATCAATGCCATGTTGACTTTTATTTTTTCCATTGCTGTCAGGATACATGTTGCCCTGGATTACTGAATTGTCAT
Organism: Lerista edwardsae; assembly: GCA_029204185.1. NCBI lineage: Eukaryota > Metazoa > Chordata > Lepidosauria > Squamata > Scincidae > Lerista > Lerista edwardsae. Next base: position 2,266,233 of record JAJKFI010000011.1, read on the forward strand.
AGTTGTGGGGTTTGCCTATATTTCAGAAGGCGTTTGAAAGGTGTGGCCAAAAGTATGGTGTTTAGTATGGTAAAAATATGGTTTGACACCCCTCTGTGGCGTGGCTTGTAAATTGTTGAGATGACACACTGGAAATCAGCAGGATCCATAGAAAAGGTGATCCATAGAAAAGATGATCCATAGAAAAGAATGTTGCATAATATTTTCATGCTTAATTAAGCAGTGCTTTGCTTGAGTTCGTCTTCTGTTCTAGCAAAATACTACGTAGTTGAGCATTGATGTAGCCATAAGGGAAGCTGGAGATTGAGCATGCCTTAAATCAATGCACGAGGGATAGTGTGGATCCTGAGGCAGAAAATGAAGGACTTGCACAGGTTGAGATTATGTGCCCATTTTAGAGATGGTCAGGTTGAGGTTTGCAGTTTGGGGCTTTCATATTGCACTAAAACTAATACAGGATGCAGCAAAGCAACTGATCATTAGGACTGAAAAGTCTTATATCACAGGTTCTTTTCTTTGGATTTTTAGCCTGCTTTTTATTACTTTAATACAATTTATTGCTATTGGTGAAAAGTGTGTGTGTGTGTGTGTGTGTGTGTGTGTGTGTGTGTGTGTAACCCTAGTTCTGTCCCTGAAGCATCAGTGTGTGAAACGTGGTGCTATAATAGTCCTATGAAAACATATTGTGAAAGGCCTCCTTTTTGCCCATCGCCCACTACAAAATGATTTCCCAAATACAAGGTGTTTGGCTGTGAATTGTTTTACTTTTCTTTAAGCGAGGAAAGCAGCCCGCACAATCAACGCATTGTCAAGGTAATGCATGATTGTTCATAAACCGCATTCCTTTGAGACTGTTTGCAGACTGGTAGGTCCAGGCAGCAAGGCTTTTTATAAACTTCCCAACAACTTTCATTAGTCCAGATCCTAACATTTTTTTTTAGTTAGAATTTATTTTATGCTGGCATTGAGCACAACCGTATGAATGGTTGAAAATAGGAGATGTCTTTCATTTAGCGACAAGGAGAAGTAACTCCATTTTTAAAAGATTTATGACAGGGAGAATGTTTCTTGTATTTTTTCTCGTGCAGAGTGAAGAGCCTTGCTATAAAATGTGTGTTTAAGGGATCATAAAAGCAAGACCTTCACATGAAACAGAAATCTGAAGGTGTTCCTTACGAATTGATAGTATCTTTTACCCTCTCATCTGTGTGTCAGCTTAACAGTATGGTATTATGGACCTCTACAATCCAGGACAAACTCTAGCAAAAGAAGCCCCAGTAGTAATTGATATAAGAAATATAACAACCCTTAACAGTAGAGCAAGAGAGAGAAAAAAGAAGTGAACTGAAAATGCTGCTAGTGGATGTTCCTGAAAATGGTTTTTGAAAGCCAGAGTTCTTTGAGAGAGAGAGAGAGAGAAAAAAACTGCATACTCTGGAAGCTTGTGTTTTTGCCTTGAGTGAGAATACAGTATCGTGTTTGAATGATGGGTTCTTGAAGTTATGAAAACAACAACAATAAAGCAGTTCTTTTGAGTCTCCAGGAAGTCCTTATGGGGTAGCAAAGAAACACCTTACTGGCTAGTATAAATTTGTAGCTATGATGCTTGATCCTTCTTTATTTAGTTGTGGTGTTATGTTGCTGTTTTGGCTCAAATTGGTTTGTGTACCACTGATCAGTTTTCATCTTGCAGTATCTGGATCGTAGATTGTGTAATTTTGACTTTCCCTGTTTTGCAACTGAAGAAGGGGAGTTTTCCAGGTTAAAAGTGCACCAGGTTTACTTGGAAGTAAAGTCCTCTGATTTCAGTGTGAGTATGCACAGGGTTTCCCCCTTAAAAAGCTGATTTGAATTTCAGGCTAGGTCAAAGTTGGAACCTCTTTCCCCCCCCCCTCTTTTTAAAACAATGAATGGGTAGAATAAGTCTTGTTCAGCAAATTATCTTAGAAGCCCAACTGGTGATCCAAGTATAAAAGGGTTAACTGGCTGATGTATGATTTCACATACGATTCATAGTAGATAAACGGATTCATATAACCAACCTTACATTTTTGCACATGGCATTAATAAAGATTGTCTTCATTCAGGGTTACAGAATCAAGTGACCTGTTTTTTTGTTTTAAACCCATCATATGCATTTTGAGATCTTGGGAGCTGGCAATCTAGCAGGTTGCTACAGTCTATGTTTCCATGGAAATAATTGAGATGTAATAAATAAAGGAGTTCTCAGGTCACAGGTTCTCCAATTCAAGATGGACAGAAAATAGGTTTAAATTACTGAGATCTCTTCAGATAAATGTACAAGGCCTGTTTCCTCTCCTAGAAAATGTTTCCATGGGCCAGTTTTGCAATATTATAATTACTATTATCTTGCTAGACTGTAAGTGCCTATGAAGGATTTTCCCCTTCGGTGTAAAAAATGTGTCTATATTTAAGCAGGCTTTTTTTTCGGAGGCATAAGCCATGTGTCAAAAGTTTAATCGCTAAATTATGATGAAGTGTGTAGCATAAAGGATGCATTTGTAGGTCCCAGGCATATTGTGTGTCAATAAAAGACTGTTTCAATGAAAAGTTAAAGATGCTGATGACTCTTTTTATTTGTTTAAATAGTGTGGAATGACTTAATACATTACACAGTTCGGAGGATTAAGTAAAATTTAATGGCTAGGAACTTGTTTTCTGGTGTATTCAGTCTAATGAAATCCATGTAGTAATTACCATATCGGTATCCATTCATTTAGACTGGTAGCAGTAGAATTATTACCTTGCTAAATGGTTTAAACTGTGTAATTAAATACATTTTTATGTTAGTCATCCATTGATAGTATAAATAAGAGGCAAGTAAAGAATAAAGAATATGGTCCATTTAATTTTATTTGTTTATAGGATACCTGACAAACAGACGTCTAGGTTTCTAGTCAACTTTTTAATGTAATAATTAGGCTGTAGTCAAACAGGCCATGTTTGGATTTGTAGTACAGTACTGTTAAAATCTGTTCCTCTGACACTTGAAATGAAATCTTTACTGGGTAGCTGGCATATAAAAAGAATCTAGATGATAAGAAGAGGGGACAACTTGGGTATGATATTGGCAATTTGCCTATTAAATCAACATTTTGGAATTTAATCACCTTAGAGGAGGGTGTAATTAACATCCGTTGAAACTGGCTCAGGATCCCCATAGCCATAGAATGGGAGGGAACCTTCAAACATACCACTGAGCTTGTCACAATCACAACAATATTTGTTAAACGTGTATTCTACTACTTGCTTTATGTATAGATGCTGTTTATTTGGCAAATATTACCCAATGCTTTTTGCTGAATGAATATCGCAGGCTGTTTTCTGTGATCGCTCACTTAAATTTGAGCGTCAAATTAAAACAAATATATTGTTTAATATCACCTGTATAAATTTTTTAATTGAATAATTCCATTCTTGCAGTTAGGGAGAACAGTATGCCGCTGTACTAGCAGCTAGCCTTCAAAACTGACGCGAGCTGGTGGGTGGATTTGACAGTTCTGCAAATTGCTGTCAGATTGCAATGTTGTTTTGTGTATAAATGTGCTAGTCAGTAATCAGACTGTTTTGCCGTTGTAAAGAGGGGGAAAATGGAAGATGCACTAATTAAGCTTAGATTTGTTGTTATGCTTGAAGTTGCTGAATTGTTGTCACAATTTTTTTTCCCCCTTGGCTTTTGCTTGGCAAAATATGCTGATGGAAACTTTTGATTCGCAACCTACCTGCCTCATTTGTGTCAGTCAAAAACAAATGAGCATGCATGCATACACACACACCCCAACCCACCCACCCACCCAGGTGTCTCCCCTTATTTTGTTGTATGCAAAGTAATTTTTTTTAACGACTTCATTCTTCTGCTGGGCTCCAATTAGCTGATTGCTATGAATGCTCTCTTTAAAGGAATGCTGTTGTACCTATCTGCTCGTACAGAGGTTTGATTTTTAATGTCTTGTGAAAAGGATTTCTTTTTGTCTTGATTGATGTCAGGAATGAAAGCGTGATGGTAATATCCCTTTGAAAGCTATTGTATTGTCAGCTCTGCCTGACAGCAGGCGGCCCTCCTAGCGGTATAGATTAGCGCTGTAGAAACACTGACATTTTCTTTGTTATATTGCTGTTGTGCTGCTTGCAAAGTCAATTATACAATGTCGGAGCTCAGTTACAGAGTTGACTGTGGAAGTAACAATGTCTTTCATGCTTGTTTTAAAGATATAATTTTCCCATCTTTCCCCCCCTCTCCACTTACACTTCTCTTCCCTCTTGATAGCCAGGAATCTTAAAGGTAACTGAAATAGTATGTTCAGCAAATTATTTTTTTTTGCCATGTATGATTATCTTTGAGACGTCTGTCATCCTCCTCGCCCTTTATTTATAAAGGAATATTGCTTATTCAGAAATGTCAGTGCCTCTTTTTGTGTGTGAATGCAGTACACTGAAATAGTGTCGAAACTCCCTGTGCTCCCCCCCATCAGAGAAATTGAATTCCAGACTATGTTCTAGTAAATGTAATGTGTTTGGATTCAGTGTCGTTGGAGAGGATAGCGATTCTCTGAGCCCCCGTTATTTTGTAGGCATGCAAATTGGGTAAGGAATTGCACAGTTAGAGATTTCATTGTCTTATTTTCTTACTGGAGCCCAGTGAACTTTCCCTTAGGAGCTGTGGAATTCAGTGGAGGGTATGCAGTTTAGTGGTCATTTGTGTCCAAAATGCTTTTAATTGTCACTGAAGATATTTCCTGTTGGATGGAACTAATGGCTTAAAAAGTTTGTGCAGGAGGGACAAAAGTGATCACAAAGAGCCAGTAGTGTCTCCATTTTGCACCAATTAAAAAATCAAATACAGGAGTCGAGAGTCCTTTTGTTGCATGTTTTGTTGGCAGAATAACTGTTCCAAGGCAGCAAGTTGGTAGCAGAGAGTGGGGTGGCTTTTCCCCTCCCCTCACTCCAAAACATTTGTATATAATCTGGGCAGGAGAAAGAACATCCTTCATTACCAAATTGCGTTAAATAACAAGTATCCAGCGGAACAATCTCTCATTGGGAATGTTAATTGTGGGATTTCTAAATTACTATTCTAAACGAATAGACAAAAGATTCCACAGTTCCTAGTAATTTGTCAGGATTTATTTGGTTTCTCTTCAATAATTGAAAATTAATGTCTTGAAGTGAAAACAGATGTTCATGCCATCCTCTCAATTGGGTATTAAAAAAAAAGGGAGGCTTTGTCGATGTTGCGTGTTTGTAGCATTGTGGAGAGTAGCTGAATGGAGATTTGCATCTTGCCACATTTATGGATAAGATGCAAGTTGAATTATGCTTAAGTAAGATTTAAAAAAAATGGCCAGGGGAGGGGGGAGAGAGATAGAAAGTGCTTCGTTCAATTGGGCACTGGATAATTCTTGGGAAGTTTTAAAAAAATTTGAAAATGACTTGCTTCTCTAGCACTGCCAGAAAGAACAAAAGAGAAATTCAGCAGGCCACAAAAATGTTGCGCTGGCTTGCTTGTCTCCTGTGTGCCTCTGTGTCACAGGGGAGTTAACCTACACAGAGGCTGGAAAGATAGTTCTCTGGGAGGAATTTGTACTTGCTGGGCTAGTAGTGGATGATAACTATATCAGGTTCATAAAGAAATTGCTTGCCAGGAGTGAATCGGAATCTGCTGCAGTAAACTAGTCAGGGTGGCTGTTACATGAGCGTTGATGTTCCATTTTTTTAAATTAATGTGTCACAAATGCTTTACCCAGGGGCATGGACGAGCAGACTAGTTACTGAACGATGCCACTGTAATCTGATAGCATAACCGATTTGCATTTAACCATGCACCGAAATGTGCAAGTCAGATGATAGAACTGCCCTGTGTTTGCAGAGTATGTGCTGCAAAAAGCCCTACTTCCGGGACCTCTTACCACTGTTTGGAGGCTCGTGTTAGGCCTCCAAACCCAGAAGTGAATGGTGGTGATGTGACTGCATGATGCATTCCTCGTCACGGTCATTCACTTCTGGTTTTTCAGGGCATCTCAGTGGTGGTAAGTTTCGAAACTTCTGCAATAGGGAAAGTCTCTGGGGGGAAAGTGTCATCCCTATGTATTGAAGAAAGTAAAGATTTACTCAGAGCTATCATTGGAGTAGGGATGTGGTGGCGCTGCGGGTTAAACCGCTGAGCTTTCTGACCAGAAGATTGGGAGTTCAAGACCATGCAACGGAGTGAGCTCCCGCTGCTTGTCCCAGCTCCTGCCAACCTAGCAGTTCGAAAGCACCTAAATGCAAGTAGATAAATAGGGACCACTTCGGTGGGAAGGGAACAGCGTTCTATGCGCTACGGCCTATAGTCATGCCGGCCACATGACCACGGAAGCTTGTCCTCGGACAAAACGCCGGCTCTACAGGCTTTGAAACAGAGATGATCAGCAGCCCCTACAGTCGGTCACAACTAGACCATTCGGTTGTGGGGAGTGCAGCCAAATGTGCCCCTGGTGTCTGGGGTGAGGGGCAGGTGTCTCCTGGGGCTGGTGGCTTGCCTTTCTGTGCCCTGGTATGGCCCAGCAGAAGTGCCTGCCTGGACTGGTTCTGGCTGGTAGCACCCAGGAATTGTCTGATGTCCTTAGCAGGTGGTGTTGGACGGTGGACTGACTTGGACATGGGAGGAGGGCAACCCTTGGAAGGGAGGATGGAGCATGTGTGGTAGATGGCAACTGAGCGACATTCCTTCCTAGATCTCCAAGAGGGGCAGCCAGGTTGGTGTGGGGAGAGGCAATGAGAGGCCTGTGGGCCGAGTGGATGGCTGCTTGGTGTGGGGCTGCATTGGGCCAGCTGGTGTCTGATCCCTGCTGGAGAAGACAACAGTAGGAAGAAGCATTGGCAAAGGTGGCTGTACGAGGGTCTACTTCGAAAGACTGGCAATAAGAGCCAGGAGGACTTCCTGTCCACTTCCAGTTGCGTTCTGGGAGGTTGGGTGAGGTCCGCCTGTGTAGGTCTAGAACCCGCGCTGAGTCAAATCCACAAGTGCTGAACCCCCCAGATAAAGAGGCCCCACCTCTGTAACTACTCGTAATCAATAACACCCAAACCTACATAGCACATACCTCTTCAGCTGCATTAATAGGATTGCCCATTGGCCTCTATGGGACTCTGGCACACCCCCTTAACTTTGTCCCTGATCGTAGGCTGTACAAGTTATTCCATACATTCCGTAAGAACCGTTCTATACCTAACCCCTTTATGCATAAGAAGAACTCTGCTGGATCAGGCCAAGGGCCCATCTAGTCCAGCTTCCTGTATCTCAGGCCCACCAGGTGCCTCAGGGGGCACACGAGACCGCAAGAGGCTGCATAACTTTACCCTTCCTCTGTATAGCAGTACCCTGCCCCCTTTTTTTTCTGAGTTTCTGCTGAAAAGTGATGGAATCCAGAAACTTGTTAGATTCAATATCAATCTTATTTGCTTAGGAAAAGGCAACTGTCTGTGTTAATCGGAAAAGCAAAATAGCCTCTGATGTTTCTTGGCATGCCCCCCCCCCCTGATGAATCAGATGGAGCAGGTTGAATATATATTTCCTTTTTCCCCCCTTGGATGTGTTAAGTCAACTTTTGAAAGCCTTTAAAAAAACCACTGTAATTGAAATCTGCCCTTTTGTTACCTGGGCATGAATTATTTTTGAAATGTTGTCATTACTCACCCTGCTGTGAGGTTTATCTCTTCTGTTGATCCTAATTAAATAAAACATACTGTTGTTTGCCAGTTTCATGTTGAACTGAATTACCTGCCTCTAGGCTTATGAATGGGTTGTTAGGCTCACTCGCTTCTGCGGCAGGCAGGCAGGCATTGATGGACCCTCTCCCTCTTAGATATTCCATTTCAAAGGGATCTATTGGCCTTAGTGACAGGCAAAACAGCAAATGCTTTACAGTTGCTTTCAAGAGCTGTGCAAACAATAAAAAAAGGGCTTAACGCGACCAGGGTAGGATGGTAGTTACAACACACTTTCGGAGGAAGGGGAGGGGGAAAATGCTTCTGTTGCTGGTTTGCGCCTTGTACAAGCTGCAAGATGATGTTGCCTCAAACTAATTTGCTTCCCTTGGACCACGATAGGTTGGGATATTTCCAACTACCTTGGGCCCAAGGGCAAGGACCTATCACTGCTTTGCATTCTGGAGTTATGCCTTATGAACCTCTCTTAAGTGTGGGGGTTGGCATCTTCGATGGGCACTGCAAAGCAGGATTGGCCCATCTGTGAGGCCAAATGAGGCTGATGCCTCAGTGCATTGATGGGTGGTGACTGACTTCTTCCATCGCTTGCTGCCGCTTCTCTTCTCCTTGTTCCCTGGATTTGAAAGGAAGAGGGAAATGGAGCAGAAGAGAGCGTGCAGAGGAGAGATGAGTGCGGGGCTAGCGAGTCCTCTAATCCAGGGTTTCTCAACCCTCATCCCCTAACGTATCATTTTCCATAGTCAAATTATCGTACACACCACCAGAAGTAACTGATGCCATCACCAGGTACTTGCAGGTCGGGGGGCCAGCTGCCCAGCATGACAAACAGTGGTATTCTGTCATGGCCTTGTGGCAGTGCCTACGGGTGTTGCCCATACCACTGGAGTCCACCTTGCATTGATTGAGAAATTCTGCTCTTGGCCACTACACTCCTTCACACTCGCTTGCTTGCACTGTTCTCTTTTTCCTTTTCCGAATGAGGAGGAGGAGAAAGGGCAGAGGATGCTGGTGTGTGTCACTGGGGAAAGTTGCAACGTTGGCATTGTTTTTCAGGCTCTGGGAGACTTTGGGCTGTTGTGGCAATCAGGCTCTAGTTTGCTTATGTGTAGTCAGTCCTCGTTATCCGAGAGGGCTGGGTTCCTCAACGCTTGTGGATCGCAAATTTGCAGATAATGAACCATTGATCCTATGGGATCAATGGGATTAGGTGCAAGGGGTCCCTTCTCTGCCATCAGAAGAATCCAGCAGAGACCCTCAGGAAGCCAGCAGAGTGCAGCAGGAAGTGCCCAAAGATCTCTGAATGCTGCCCTTCCAGAGGCTGCAGGGATCTTCAGGATGGTTCCTGCGACCAGCATGGACCCCTTAAACATGTCTGACGGATGCTTCTGCTGGCCATTTTAAAGGGGTCAGTGCTGGTCACAGGTGCCATTCTGAAGGTCCCTGTAGCCTTTGGAAGGTCTCTGCATAGTGGATAATGAGTACAGAGGTGCAGATAATGAAGTAAGTAGCAATTCTGCCCCTCCCAGATAGCGAATTTGTAGATAATGAGGGTTGACTGTATTCTGATTTCCATCTTATTTCTCACACAGTGATTCTGTGAGTTTTGCTTCCTCTTCCATTTTTCACTCATTAGTCTGAGTACGTTTTCTATCATCTGGTGTAAAAACAGATGCAAACAAGCAAAATAGTTTAAATTTGGTTCAATCTAATTATAACAATGTAGGTTTTTCCTGGCTACTGTTAATACTGATCTAGAGCCTGCTTGGACATTACTTTTCTCTCGCTCTCTCTTCCATACGCAGTTGAGATCAGCAGTGAATTTTGTATCGTGCTCTCCCCAGCCCTCCTCCTAATGGACAGAAGTGAATGAGTGAGCTGGGAGATCCTGCATTAATCATCATTTGTTAGCACTGAAGATGTACTTAAGAGGCTATAGCCCAGTGGAGGAACACCTGCGTTGTGCACAACAGGTCCCAGGTTCAATCCTGCTATTTCCAGGAAGGCCTTGGCGAGCTGCTGCCAGACCTGCTTGATTGAGCTAGAATGGACCAAAGGTCTGCCTTGATATAAAGGAGCAATACATGTACTGTTGCAAATACAGGTGTGCCCTGGTATCCTTGGTTTCAGTTATCCGCGGCATACCACGGATACTCGGACATCTATTAAAAAGACAGGGGAACATTAAACAAATCTCTTTTTTTTACCTTGATGCAGCAAAACCACTGAGGTTCCCCCATCTGTAAAAAGACGTCCCCAGTATCTGCGGTTCTGCTGGAGCTCCCAGCCGTTTTTGATACCACTGAGTCCAGTGTCCTTCTAAACCACCTGACCGGGTTGGACTTAGGAAAACGCTGGTATGGTGGTACAAGTTTTACTCTAATACCTTATGGATCCACAGCTACACCTGGAGTCCCAGGTGGCGGCGGTGGCCAGGGGAGCCTTTGCTCAGCTTCGGCTGATTCGCCAGCTGCAGCCGTACCTGAGCTGTGCGGACCTGGCCACAGTGACCCATGCCCTAGTGACATCAAGATTAGATTATTGCAATGCGCTCTACGTGGGGCTGCCTTTGAAGACGGTCCAGAAATTACAACTAGTACAGAACGCGGCTGCTCGCGTGGTTGCTGGGGCACGTCGGTTTGACTCTGTCGAGCCATTGCTTCGGCGGCTACACTGGCTGCCGGTTCTGTTCCGGGCCCAATTCAAGGTGCTGGTTTTGACTTTTAAAACCCTTTACGGCTCGGGTCCAGGGTATTTGAGGGACCGCCTCCTTCCATATAATCCTACCCATACTCTTAGATCATCTGGAGGGGTCCTTTTGACTGTGCCGCCACCAGGAGAAGTGAGAGGGGTGGTGGCCAGGAAGAGGGCCTTCTCGGTGGTGGCCCCCCAACTTTGGAATACCCTCCCCTTAGAACTGAGAACTGCTCCCTCGTTGTTAACATTTCGGCGGGGGCTGAAGACCTTTTTATTTCAAAAAGCTTTTAATTGTTGACAGGCTGGCTGGCTGGTGTGTTATATTTTATATCCTATGATCCACAGGGCTTGTTTTTAAATTCTATTGTTTTGTTTTTTTAATTTTGTTTTTACTATTTTGTTTTTATATTGTTTTTAATGTTAAATTTTATATTTTCTGTAATGCCGCCTTGGGTGCCTTCGGGCATAAAGGCGGGATAAAATCTAATAAATAATAATAATAATAATAATAATAATAATAATAATAATAATAATAA